>JAKGSA010001202.1:0-91844 GCA_033558755.1 Philaethria dido | reverse complement strand
ATATATATATATATATATATATCCAGACACAAGTGTACCGACAGGTCCTTAAAATTGTAAGAGCGTTGGTACCCATAACACAAGTTAAATCTTATAATGGGTACCAGAGTTTATAAATATCAGTCTCAAAACAATAAAAGTGAGAAGATCATATTATGTATCTGGTTACTGTATAACTTTTCTTTTGGTCCAATAAAGATATTATTTATTTATTATTATTAAAATTTAATTTTGTTTGGTGGTAGGAGGTTCGTCCTCCGTCTGGCTCGCGACCACTATCATGTCAAAGACGAACCGCCAAATATCTTATGATGTGTTCCGGTTCGATGGCATGTAAGCCAGGTTGTCCTCGTTCCCACCGATCCTTTCCCCAAAATGTGGTGGTTCCGATAGCGGACTACTACATTGTCCTCCCCTTCCATTTGTATCCTCTAGGTTGGCAACGCATCTACAACGTCTCTGGTGTTGTAGATGTTCATGGGCGAAGATAACCACTTACCATCAGGTAGTCCTTCAGCTCGTTTGTCATCCGTTATCCATAAAAAAAATAAAAAAAAAATTAAAATCTAACGAGTCGTAATCGTTTTTGAGTTATTCGTAATAATTTTACTTTCTAGTGCATTTTATTTAAAATTGGTTTTCCTTTGTTTGAAAATACTGTTCTTAACTATACATTTACTTGTGTACTATTTACAAATAATCTAAAATAACAAATACTATCCGAACAGACTTGGTACGGACTTCAGTGGCGACAACTTTACTTGGTTTTACACTATCAAGTTCTCAGTGCAGTGTGTACGGTTTCAAAGCGACAAGGAAGTTTGTATTACACTTTGTTGCTGATAGCTTACGGATATTCCTTAAAATATATGAGTTTAAAGTGTGGAAAGAGGAGAATGGGTTAGATTATTTTGACACTAGACTATTTCTTCCAGGGAGATTTTGAAAAAATAAAGGCTAATACATTTTAATTCCTTATAGTTTTTTTTTTCAACTTCACGCTGTATCCTGCATATAGTGGTGTAGGCAGAGGGAACCAGAGAATCTAGTGTTAAGACACTCCATTCTCTTCCAATAAATCCGTTCACCACTTTCCGCCAGATTGACGCATTGCGTCTTGAGTGGCGGAACTCAACGCCGCGCATTACCTAGTTACCAAACCCAAGAAATGAAAATACTAAATTTTACATTTCCTGGAGTGGGAATCGAATCCACAACCTGTCGCGTTTTCAGACGCACGCTTGTGCCTCTGCGCCATAACAGGCGTTCACAATAAGTAATGTACATATATAAATAAATATTTTTACAAAAAGTAATGGATATTAAAAGTAAATAACCAAAATATGAAACTCAGAATTGAGTATACATTTTCAAACTATAACAATAAATGCAGATAAATGATAGTTTACGTAAATGAAAGGACTATGACTATGCACGGTAGCGCGACAAATAAGCTTACGGCCAAGCTGGGGATATCGTTTGTCATACAATTAGGTGGCAGCGTGCTCGCAACCTTGTTAGCTTCCGTTGGGATATAGATTTTTACTAGATATGATATTTAATTATTTTGCTAATTGTATTAATGTGTGTAGAAAAAAAAATGGTTTCTGTTTTTTGGAAAACTATGTGGATGCAGTAGTAGGAAATTTGACATAGATATTAAATAAATATTTTTTTATTAATTTCATAAAATAAATATTATTTATAGCGTGAAGCTAAATAAATAAAACAAATTACTTATACTTCTGGACTTTAAATTAATTAATTTTAAATCAAAGGTTTTTTTAGCTTCACGCTGTATCCCGCACATAGCAGAGTAGGCAGAGGGAACCTGAGAATTTAATATTAAGACTGTGAATTCTCTTACAATATTTCCATTGCGTGCTGAGTGGCGGAACTCAACGCTGCGCTTTGCCTTGTGACTAGACCCAGAAAATGAAAATATTAAATTATTTATTTCCTGGAGTGTGAATAGAACCCCCAGCCTGTCGCGTTTACAGTCGCACGCTTGTATTTCTGCGCCACAATAGACGTTTTCACAGCAACAAAGGTAAAATCAAAGGTATTTTTAATTTAATTTATATGCATAATATAACCCGTTGAAAACATACAAAAGAGACTGACTGTTTACTAGTGTGGCTGTGGGTTTGATCCCCACTCGGTAGAAATGATTATATAAAAATATTTTCGTTTCCTCGCTTTAGTAAACGGCGTTGAGTTTAAAAAACGGAATGTCTTAACACTACGTTCTCTTCGATTACACTGCTTTGGGAAAAAAAAAATTGAAACTTGAACAAAAAAACAATAATAAGGACACATCTATTGAAATGATATCTATGTAAAGTTTCCAATAAAATTTCTCAGCTTAGTTCTCACTAAAAACCAAGTTGTAAAATATTTTTACAGAGTGAAAATTAAGTTTAAAAATGCTTTTGTAAGGGGAATTTTAACGCTGGCATAATTATTGTAGTAACTGCGCTTTGTGTTGCCGAAAATCAAACGAGGCTGGAGCTACACGTGTGTAAAAGGGGAAAGACCTAAGCTTTTTGAATTTTTTAAAATTTATATTGTTTTTTCACTGACCTATTTGTTTAGTATTGACTTCTATGTAATGCGTGTAGGTTTATGAGAGGTAGTCGTGGGTTCGATTGCCATCGTGCCACGTATCAGGTGTCAAAACGTTGATAAATAGAAAAGCTTAAGCTTGTAGTTGAAGTTCAAATTCGTTCAATATAGTATCCGTAAATTCTATATCTATCTCTTTATATTATTTAAATGCTTTTTTAAACAAAAGTTAGTTATTTTCATTAGTCTATTGATATTAATAAAATTGTATATGTAAGTTGACTTATCAACCTATTCAAGACTATGATCAAAAATTAAAAAAAATATAATATCCTTTTTATGTGCAAAATCATATCTATATCTGTTTTTGACCATTTTAAAGACCCACGACACTCCCGTAACTCAACGCCAATCAAGCACCAATAAGACTGCAATATGTTTAATAAAGAATTTTCCACTAACGCAAAAAGAATGTCAAAGAGACTGACGTAATTACTTCTCATTGTCTATGTTTCAGTTCGATTGTTGGCTACAGATGATTATAATGAAAATGTCCTTTTCATAACTCTAATTTAAGCAAAAATATACTTTAATGATAGGAAATAAAGTAAAAATTTGTATGACAAAATAATATTTTATATCACATATCAATAAAACAGCGGGAACAGCAGAAAACGTAATTAATGCAATTGATTAAAAGTTTTAAACGTACAATTAACCATAAAGAGAATTGAGTTCTTTTTGTTATTTCAAATGTTGTGTTTCATTTTGTATGGAGAAAGCCTTGATAGTACGGTGGATAGAGTAGAGAAGATCGTCGTGGGTTACAATCCAACCGAGGTAAAATTTAAAGTTATGATAATGTAACGAATATATCACAATTAAGAAATAAACACGTGAATATATGAGATTAAATTAGTGTAAGAAACTTGAGTGTATGGCGGAACTCAACGCCGCGTTTTTTTGGTGTTTTGACCTGATTTCCAACAAAAATAAGTTGTCAATTCGATTGTATGTGTTTTTTCGTATAACTATTCTTTGGGTAAATCAATTTTGATCATTTTTTGGGTATGATACCCAATAATTCTGTGGTCCCATTTAAATTAAGTTAAAACCTGACGAGTAATTTTTGTGTTATTCGTTAGAACTGTTCATTTTATAGCAGTTATTTGAAGTTGGGTTTCTTTTTTTGTTTCAGAATTTAATTAGTAATAACGACATTTTTCATACGAATATACGAGTACTTAATTTTTTTATATGAAAAAAAAAATAATAAGTGGCAGAACTCAACAATGCGTTGATTTTTTTTTTTTTACTTCATAAAATATTCAAATAATAATTAACATTTTAACAAAAAAAACTGACATTATAAAAAATGTATTACAAAGCACAATTATTACGAATAACTCAGAAACTAGACTTCAGATCTTAACTAAACTTGAATGGGATCACATCAGAAGCACTAGCTATCATATAAAAAGATAATCATCAAAATTGGTTCATCCAGTAAAAAGTACCTCCTTTTTTCAAATTGGCTAAAAATCGAACTATGGACAAACTTAAATTATAACATACATAGAAAACGCTTGACAACAAAATCCTATTTACTGAAAAAGCCAACGCATAACATTAAAGAGTTATAGAGCAGGCGTGGAAACATAAATATGTCAGTGGAAGAAAAAACAAGAATTAATAGCGATTCTACTGTATTTTTTGTTCTAGTATAAAAAACTATATTACTTTTGTACTGTGTGTGGATAAATGTATGGGTTTTGGTGTTATTTGTAACTGGTGTTGTATGTAGTACCAGGTTTTTCCTTCTATAGGCAAGTTTTTGATATTTTTGTGAGGTAGGAAGATAATCTAGTAATACACTCAGTTTTATATTTTATAAATTTTTAATAACTTTGAACTTATATATTTTAGATATTTACTATTATATTCACCGTTTTTAAAGTGTTAATCACACACAGGAAAAGAAAAACATTTTTAAGAAAACGTATAATAATTTTGAACGCAGCGGGACTCGAACCCGCGCCTCTTTGAAACCTTCCAAGAGCTCTATCCGCTAAGCCATGCGTTCTTATCCAGATACGTCTAAATTCTTATACGATTGTTACAACTTACTTTTGTTGTCAGCATATCTTTTAAACCTTTTCTAAAACTGTTATTTTCGATATATTAGACATTTTAAATAAATATTTTAGATATTTTCATTTTAGAATCGTTAAAAACCTGTCGTGGCGCGGTGGCACAAGCATGCGACTGTAAACGCGACAGATTGTGGGTTCGATTCCCATTCCAGGAAATGTAAAAGTTAGTATTTTCATTTCTTGGGTTTGGTAACAAGGCAAAGCGCGGCGTTGAGTTTCGCCACTCAACACGAAATGCCCCAATTCGGCGGAAAGTGGGGAACGGAATTGTTGAAAGAGAATGGAGTGTCTTAACACTAGGTTCTCTTGTTCCCTCTGCCTACCCTGCTATATGCGGGTTACAGCGTGAAGCTAAAAAAATAAATAAAAAGAAAATTCTAAAAATTCTAGAAATTTTAAATTACACTAAGTGAGAATTTCTCAAAATATGAAAACGAAGAAAAATGAAAAAAATGGATTATTGGTTTTATAGTCAACGCAAACGAAGTTGTTGGATACAGCTAGTTTATGAGTATTTCAAAATGCTTTTAACTAAATTACATGACAATACGAGCTTACGTCCTGAAAGTCACGCCCACGCTCAATAATACCTTTCTTTATAATCTAAAAAGACTAGAATTTTATTTGAAATCTTAAGATATACATAAAGTAAATAATTATACCTACATATCCTTACTAATATTATAAATGCGAAAGTAACTCTGTCTGATTTTGATGAAATTCGGTATGAAGATAGAACTGAACTTGGGAAAGGACATAGAATACTTTTTATTGCGAAAAAAATGGTGGAAGGGGTTGGAATAGGGGATAAAATTTTGTATGGAAGTTACTTATTGTCAAACATAAAATCATGTAAGATTGTTCAACTGTTTATAGCTTTTACACCTAAACCACTCAGGCAATTTTAACAAATAGTCTAGACCTTGGGAAAGACTATAGGCTACTCCTTACCATGTCGCTTTTCGTTTATATCGTTGCGATATAACCGAATTTCACGCGGGCGAAGCCGCGTGCGGAAAGCTAGTAAATAATATTTAATCAATTTCGAAAAAGGAGGAGAATCTCGTTTGGATTGTATTATTTAGGTGTGTTACCATACCATAATGCCTATCGTGACGCAGAGGCACAAGCGTGTGCGACTGTAAACGCGACATGTTGTGGGTTCGATTCCCACTCCAGGAAATGTTAGTCTTTTCATTTCCTTGGTTTGGTAACAAGGCAAAGCGCGGCGTTGAGTTTCGCCACTCAACACGCAATGCCCCAATTCGGCGGAAAGTGGGGAACGGAATTGTTGAAAGAGAATGGAGTGTCTTAACACTAGGTTCTCTTGTTCCCTCTGCCTACCCTGCTATATGCGGGTTACAGTATGAAGCTAAAAAAAAAAACCATACCATACTGGATGAACCAATTTTGATGATTCTTTTTTTTATGATAGCTAGTCGTTTCTGATATAGACCCATTTAAATTTAGTTGACATCTGACGAGTAGTTTCTGAGTTATTCGTAATATTATCGTATCGTTTTATTTGAATTCAGTCTTCTTTTTTATTAAAATCTTAATTATTTAATTGTATCTTCTCACTTTTTTACCGCATGGCTTAGTAATCAGAGAAAACCCAGCATTAAGATACTTCGTTCTCCCATTTCCTGTGGAATTTGAGACATTGCGTGTTAATTGGCGGAACCAGATTATTACCAGAGCCAGGAAATGAAAATACTAAATATTATACAATATTTTTAATTTCCTGGAGTGGGAATCAAACCCACAACCTGCCACGTTTACAGTCGCACGCATATGCCTCTGCGCCACGACAGGCCGCTTTTTTTTTGTTTTTTTTTTTAAATTTCACGCTGCATCCCGCACTTTGCAGGGTAGGCAGAGGGAACCAGAGAACTAAGTGTTAAGACACTTTGTTCTCTTTTAATATTTCCGTTCCCCACTCGCCGAATTAAGGCGTGCGAGTTGAGTGGTGGAACTTAACACCGCGTTTTTGCCTTGTTACCAAACCAGGAAATGAAAACACTAACATTTCCTGGAGTGGGAATCGAACCCACAACCTGTCACGTTTACAGTCGCACGCACATGCTTCTGCTCCACGACAGGCTTCTATTTTATTAATAAATAATCTAAATATCTATCTATAGTATATCATCGAATGCACTGCATAATTGAAAAGGCATTGAAAATTCCGACCAAACGTTAAGTGAGTGGATAGGTTGTGGTTACAATAATTAAATTAGTTGTACAGGTTAGCTACTGAATGTATGATACAAAAAAATATTTCCTAGATTTTTTTTTTAATTTTTTTGTGAAAATAAAAAAATATATATTATATTTTGAATTATGGTATATAATTACTGAGTAACTAAGACAAGGCGCGGAGTTAAGTTCAACCATTCAACTTGTAACACAATAATTTTTAAATAGATGGCATATTAGGCTAATGTTAAAAAAATATATAATCACTGAGTCAATAATGGATTTTGTGAGACGAAGCACGGTGTTAAGTTCCGTTATTCAACGCGAAATGTTTGTAAAATGGATAGAAATTGGCAAACGAAGTTTCTTATCACAAGGTCATATAGGCTACTACTAAAAAAAATAGGATTATTATGCGGAATAGCAAAAAACATAGATATAGATTACAGTCAAAATACAAAAAAAAAAAATAGCTTATATGTTATTCTAAGACATTACCTATATTACTGCAAAGTTTCATCCAAATCCGTTCAGTAGTTTTTACGTGAAAGAGTAACAAAATTTTTTTAAATACTTTTGTATTTATAATATTAGGATCCTTTTACTTTCTACTCTGTATAACATAAAAACACTTGTGAAAAATTGAGTCCACCAATATTTGATATAGTCCATTAAGGTAATTAATATAATATGTCTGTTAAAATTTTATTATATAAATTGAATAGCTATTGTTCAAACATTTATATATTTAAGTACTTATTTGATTTATACCTTACCTTTTACTAACCAATTTCGAAAAAAGAGGTTAGTTACCACATAGCTTTTTACTGGGTGGACCAATTTTGATTAAGGTTATTTTGTGTGATAGCTAATGCTTTAGACGTGGTCATAACATTTAAATTTAATTAAGATCTGTTGAGTAGTTCTTAAGTTATTTACAATAGTATAACTTTTTAGTCCATTTGAAGTTATTTTTTTGTTAAAATTCAAATTTTTGTTAAAGTCTTAACTATCGAATTAGAGTATGTTGACGGATTTCCTATAATGGATATATCCATTGTTTTATACTTTATTAGAGGTCAATTTTCAGACCATCGTAGCGCAATGGGACTGAGTCTGGCTGTAAACACAGTGATTGTGGGTTCGATTCCCACACGAGAATTTTTTTATATTTAAACTGTTTCATTTCCCGCTCTGGTAATACAAAGGGCTGCATTGAATGGTATACCATTTAATATGTTTTTTTCACAAATTTATATAATTTCTTCTTTTTTGAAGTTTTAAAATATTAATCAAGCACTTAGGAAACGAAAAACATATTTAGAAAACGTATAAAAATTTTGAACGCAGCGGGCCTCGAATCCGCGCCACTTGGATACCGTCCAAGAGGCGCGTTCCTTGGAGCTACTTCCAACTAGTGTCATGTATTTTCTAATTATTATACCTTATTGTTAAATAACTCTTGAATATCTTGCTTTTTAATAATTCTGTATTTACAAATAATTTTAGATAATATTTAAGTCTATTTTCCATTATAAATGTAAAAGTTTTAATCTAAGCTAAGTAAAGTAAGGTCATGTCACACTATTACTATGTAATGAAAGCACTCCCCGTAGTATAATTAATTTACATGAAGGGACATCATGACTATAAAGCAGTTGCATACTTCGAATATTAATATGGTATAAGAATAGCTTTAGTATTTTTAATTAGAGGCCCTCATGGCGCAGTGGAACACCGTTTGACTCTAGCCAACGTTATCAGTTCGATTCCCACTCTAGTGAATGGTATTTAAATTATTTTTATTCTCCGTTTCCGTCCGTTTATGTCGTAAGAGAAAAGAGAGGATTTATCATAGAATAATTATTATTTTCTCTCTGTTACATATAAAAAAACCTTAACTGACTTCAAAAAAGGAGGAAGTTCTTTATTCACTATTGCGTGTTATGTATTAACTTTATTACGAATAACTCTGAAACTAAGGATATCTTAACTAAAATTATGGGGGACGATATCATAACTAGAGCTATCATATAAAAAAAATAATTAAATTGGTAAACCCAATAAAAAGTTATAATATATAAATATTTTTTAACTTCACCCTGTAACCCGCATATAGCAGGGTAGGCAGAGGGAACCAGAGAACCTAGTGTTAAGACACTCCGTTCGCTTACTACAATTCCGTTCCTCACTTTCCGCCGAATGGAGGCATTGCGTGCTGAGTGGCGGAACTCAACGCCGCAATTTGCTTTGTTACCAAACCCAGGAAAATGAAAATACTAACATTTCCTGGAGTGAGAATCGAACCCACAACCTGTCGCGTTTACAGTCGCACTCTTGTGCCTCTGCGCCACGACTAGGCGTTCACAATACATGCTTCTAGGAACAAGCTTGTCTAATTTCAAGATATTAAGCACTAGCTTAGGTTAGTATTTAGATAATCTAAGTTAAACAAGTAACATTATAACAACCAGTAACAACATAGAGGTAACTCGTAAATAACAAACTAATTCATAATTAACATAACAATATACCAACTAATCTCTGTCTGTCATCGCCTACTTACTGCAAAATATTATCTCACTTGTCTCGAGAGGAGTTGTCATAGAATAAATATTACTTTCTGTCTTTTACATACCAAAAAACCTTAACCGATTTCAAAAAAGGAGTAGGTTCTTTATTCACTATTGCATATTATGTATTATAATTATTACGAATAACTCTAAAACTACTGAGACCTTAATTAAATTTAAATAGATCCTATTTCCTACTTTCCGCCTATCTAAGGCATTGCGTGCTAAGTGGCCGGACTCAATGCCCCGCTTTGCCTTCTTACCAAAGCGAGGAACCGAAAATATCAAATGTTAATTATTATAATTATTTAACTTTTCCATATATGGGGTGAACGGAGTGGGGAACGGAATCGTTATAAGAGAACGGAGTGTCTTAGCACTAGGTTCTCAGGTTCTCTTTCTCTACCCTGCTATATGTGGGATACAGCGTGGAGTTAAAAAAAAAGAAAAAAAAAAGTTCCATTCCCTCGAGTGAGAATCGAACACACAACCAACCATGTTTACAGTGAGACGGTGTTCCAGTGCGCCATAATGGCGTCAATAACTTAGTTAGCACAATAAAAACAATAACCAAACAATATTTTCGAAGTAAGCCGCAAAATATCTTCTATCTATGGACGTACCTAAAATTGTACTCCCTAGCGCCATAAAACTGAGAAAGTCATAAATAAATTTTACCTTATTACGCGTATATTGGAAACCAGACAACAATAACGTAAAGTAAATTTTAACTTTCTGGTGTAATTGTGTTTATAACCTGAAAGTACTTTTAGAGGCCTTTGTGAGGCAGTGGGACAATATTTGATCTTAAATGTTTTGGGTTCGATTCCCACTCGAGAGAATAATTTTATTTCTTCGCTCGGATAAGGTATAGCGCGGTACTTAGTTGCGCCAGTAAATATGCTGTCTCAAATTCGGGTGGAAAGCGGTGAACGGAGTGTCTTGATATTAGGTACTCTCCGACTACACTTAAAGCGAGAAGATGTTTTTATAGTGAAAGAATTATTGCTATTGGAGGAGTTCTTAGAAAAATATTTAGAAGTAAACAGTGACATATCAATTAATATCTTGTTAATAAGCGGAACTTAAAGTACGGAGAGTTTTGACATTAATAAAGAGCATATAAAAGAAATATAAGATCTAAATTCGGGTCACGAATCCGAGCTTCTATCCCTGCAACGCAATAGGCCGATACGCAAGGTCAATCCATAGAATGCTAAGGAATATCTTTTCTCTTCAATATATTTAAAAAAAAAAACAAAATATTTCATGATATCCCATATTTATATTAAACTTAAAAATGAGCATAAAGAACGGAGTGTCTCAACACAATTTTTTCCAAATGCCATGTCGGCGTGGTAGCTTAATCTTTGTCAAATCATGATGCCCTCAGCAGTCGGTAGTATCTAATTAAGTAGCTGCAGTAAATCTACTGGATTTATAGTTTGTAGGCGGTCGTGTGAATTATGCAAGTGCGTCTCTCTTATTAGTAATGGCTTTAAATTCTCTCTCTCTCTCTCTCTCTTTGCTGCTTATTTTTTTTTTTATAAAAAAAGTTATTAATATATATATTTTTATATGTTTGTCCGAATTTAAAACATTGTATGATGGTTGACGAAATTCAATATCACATGTTAATTTAACAAAGTGGAGAAATTACAGTAATGTAAATAATATCCCTCGAATGGGGATCGAATTCACAACCACTCGAGATTACAGCTAAATGCTAAATGTCATTAAGCCATAAAAGGCGATTTTAAATTTAAGTAAAAATGTAAACAAAAGGTCTAAAATTCATTTAATTAAAACGAATTAAAAATAATATTTTCACGAAGTAATAATGACAACAGCAAAATATATTATACACATTTCTTTTCCACAAAATATCCACAGAACTTAACGCTTGAATGATACATATGAATACATGAATGAGACTATTGTGGCACCATAGTATAGATTTGCACGCGGTTGTGGGTTCTATTCCCTCTTGAGGATATTATTATACTTAAAATTATGTGAAATTCCTGTTCCAGTACGAAAAGTACAGCGTTTCGATCTGCCATTCAACACGCAAAATACCGATGTCAGATGAATAATGGAAAATGAAGTGTCATGACACTATGTTACATAATTTCTCAGTACCAAAATAAATTTGCTTAAGACACTCTAATACAAGTGTTTTTAATTTTATTTATTACAAATATCATGTAATATAACTTGGAACCATCATCCTTAAATATAAGATAATTCGAAACCATTCCCTTTTATATGTTTTTTACGTATCCTCGCTTACGTGACTCGTTGCTAAGTAATAGTGGAATGATTGAAATGTTATCGTACTGCGCTATATATTTGTTAGCATATTAAGCAATTTAGTATTTGTTTTAACTAATTCTATGTTTATTTTTAAAGTTTTTAAGAGTAAGTCCCACACTTAGGAAACGTAATACATATTTAGAAAACGTATAAAAAATTGAACGCAGCGGGATTCGAACCCGCGCCTCTTGGAAACCGTTCAAGCACTGCTTTCCTTTTTTCAATAACATTATAATTATCTTTGCGTGCGCTAATATACATTTATGTTCTTAACAAAATGTGGATAAAGAGATGAGTTTCTATATTTTTAGTTCTTATTTACTCATTTATTTAACAACATAGAAGTTTAACGTAGAAGCTGTGTTTGACTGTAAAGGCGGTAGTAGTAGGTTCGATTCTAACTCAAGTAATGATTATATTTTAATTATTCTTAGTGCAACAACAACAACGACAACAAGCGTGTGACAGTAAACGTGACAGGTTGTGGGCTGTGGATTCGATTCCCACTCTAGGAAATGAAAATTTTAAATAATATTTAGTATTTTTATTTCCTGGACATGGTGGCTGGGCAAGGCGAAGCGCGTCATTGAGTTCCGCCACTCAGCACGCAATGCCTCAATACGGTACAACATAAAGCTTATTACTTAGCTATTTTTATTTTAGCGCCGCGCTTTATCTTTTAATATATATGTATTTAATAATTCTATACAAAGCGCGTAGAGTACCGTAATACCAAATATTTCCTCCAATTTAGATGAAAAGTAAAGAACGGAGTGTTTTGACACTAATGTCTTTGTAACTACTCTGCTATATAGAACAGGCCCTATTCAAAGAGGGCCGTGTGTGTAATAAGAACCTTCTTATATTAGATTATTTGTTTTTTATTCATCTATAAAGGAAATCACAAAATGGCCAATAGTGTTTCAAATTCACCCTTTCGTTTCTATTATGCCGTGTTTAACAAATGCTAAGGGTGGATTAATACTGTTAACAAGCGTTAAATTCATTCGAAATTTCATTTGGAAAACAATTTGTGTCAAATTATGTTATTATCTTTAGAGACGTTAGTTTAGTTTGCTATGATTTTTAACCGATTTCAAAAAGGAGGTTATCAAATCAACTGTATTCTTTATTTCTTACTGGGTAAGCCAATTTTGATATAATTCTATGATAAGATAGCTAGAGCTTATGATGCGGTGCTAAATTGCACCAAATCATAAAAATCTCGCATGCTTTGAGTTATTCGTATTACTCAGGCCTCTACTCAGTAAGTTAGACTTACTGAATCGAAGGTTTCCGTGGAGTCAAAGAGAACTGCACTTTTAATGCATTTAATTTCAAGTTAGTATTCTTTCTTTTTCATAAAATCTTTATTATTTATTGAATTATTTTGCACCTTTAATGAGGCTATCGTGGCGCAGTGTGATAACTGTAAACGCGGACTGGTTTGATTCCCCACTTGATGACATGAGCTTATTTCTCAATACTTTTCAGAAATACTAACTTTTTTAGCTTTCACACTGTATCCCGCTTATAGCAGGGTATGTAGAAGGAATCTGAGAAGTGTTAAGACACCTCGTTCCTCACCCGCTGAATTGAGGCATTGCTGAGTAGCGGAACGCAGTGCTTTTGTTTAGTTACCAGAGCGAGGATATGAAAATACTAATAATTATTTAATATTTTTGTTAGCTGGTAGGAGCCTGTCCTCCTGATCAATTTTCGCGACCACTATCATGTCAAAGACGAACCGCCAAATATTCCAATGATGCGTGTTCCGGTTCGGATGGCATGTAAGCCAGATTTTCCCCTTCCACCCATCCTTTCCCAAAATGTGGTGGTTCTGATAGTGTACTACTACATTGTCCCCCCTTCCATCAGTATCCTCTAGGTTGGCAACACATCTACAACATCTCCTGTGTCTGTAGATGTCTATGGGCGAAGGTAACCACTTTCCATCAGTGGTCTTCGCCGTGTCGCCGTCCGTTAATAATAAAAAAAAAAATAATAATATCTTAATTTCTGAAGTGGGAATCGAACTCCACAACCTGTCGCTCTTTACAGTCGCACGCTTGTGCTCTGCGCTACGACAGGCCGTTAATTAGCTTTCTATATATTAGAGTAATAATTCAATGAATCCAACATGCTTACATGTCGAAGGGGTTTTGACACCCGGCGGCGATGTTTGATGACTTTCCTCAATTACCTTAAAATTCGCCAGGGCCCAATCGAGTAGGCGGCGTGACTAATTCAATATATAATAATTTGGAAGTTTGTTAATCTGAATTACTTGCTTATTTAGAAAAGCTTAGGTATAAAAAATCATATTATATGTATTTTTCAAACCCTCAACAAATCTGTTCATAGTTTAGAGTGATCTCAGATCAACACAAAAATAATAAAATGTATTTTTATCTTTGGTAACAAAGCGCGGCGTTAAGTTCCGCCTCTGGCATCGTATATATATATATATATATATATATATATATATATATATATATATATATATATATATATATATATATATATATATATATATGAAAAAGGTTATTATATATATATATATATATACTGTATGTAATAATTTTAAATCGTTTAGTATAACAAAAATATATTAAATATATTTTTTAGATTTGTTAAAGCAAAGCGCGGCGTTTAGTTCCGCCATTAACAAACAATGTCTTGAATTCGAGCAAAGAGCGAGAACGGAGTGTACTTTACACTAGGTTTCCTCCTGACTGATATCTCTCCTGATATGTGGGAAACGCGTGAAGCTGCAATCATTTCCCCTGTTTTAAGATACATACTTACTTATTATGAAAATATTTAATTCCCATAATTTTTACTATTTGCTAGATTTATTCGTATTTTATCTTTCAATGCAAGATTAAAATTACAGTTACTTCTGATTTCATTTCAACGGTTGCTCCGGAACATTTAAACAAACTTTAAAAAAATTTTCATTGTTATCTTTACCATTAATTTGTCTAATTATTTTTTCAGCTTCACCCTTTTTCGAAACATAAATTCTTCTTCACTTTTCGTGAAGAAGAAGAAGAAGAAGAAGAAGAAGTATTCATATTTGCTCTTTTTCACTACCGCGGTTCTAAAGCCCGGCGTTGAAATTTCACTCTTGATATTTAGCACAATAATATATTGCATTGACCGGAAAGCGGCAAACATTGTCTTGAACCTTTGCATATTTTTAAAATATTTAACTTTAATTATAACTCTGCTATTAGTATTTGTACGCCATTTCACTTCTGATCGTTGTGCCAGCACCAAAGATTTGAGGCTGGCGGTCAAAGGCCTCCAATTCTGACATTCTCTGTATCATATTTATTTCTATATATTATATACACTAAAATTCATTAAAAATATAGTTGCATCGCTACAAACTCAGCCACTGATCCACGGAGTTGGCTGTGCCTTCAAGCCAATTGTTTCTACTGCTAACCTGAAAGTTAAAGTACTGTTGGCAAGTACCGGACAAATTCCAATGCGCAAACATGTGTAAACAAGCTGAATACAAAAAAATGAATAGTTATTTAACAAATTAAGTTTATTTGTTAACTTAACCTAACGCCTGCCGTTGTTAACGCGATAGGTTGTGGGTTCGATTCCCACTCCTGGAAATGGAATTTATCATTTCCTGGGTTTGGTACCAAGGCAGAGCGGACGTTGAGTTCCGCCACTAAGCAAGTAATGCCTCGATTCGGCGGAAAGTGGGGAACGGAGTGTCTTGACACTACGTTCCCTCTCCCTATCCTGCTATATGCGGGATACAGCGTGAAGCTATGTATGTATGTATATATTGGTATTTATTTGGTTATCTATATTGTTAGAAACCATAATCAATATAAAGTTGAAATTACCCTCGTCCATTTTTGCCGTCAATTATCAACTAGAAGACATCGGTAACGTTACTCTGATCGATTTTCAATTTTAATTTCTAAGAATATATTACTATCTGAAGGAAAACTTTGTATCGGTTTACCCGAAAATTGTTCGGAAGGAGTATGAACTTCACGCATTATCCCGCATATAGCAGGGTAGGGCCTAGTGTTAAGAGACTCCGTTCTATAGCAACAATTCTGTTCCCCACTTTCCGACGAATTGGGGCGTTGCGTGCTGAGTTGAGGAACTCAACGCCGCGCTTTGCCTTGTTACCAAACCCAAGAAATGAAAATACTAAATTTTACATTTCCTGGAGTGGGAATCGAACCCACAACCTGTCGCGCTTACAGTCGCACGCTTGTGCCGGAGTATGAAATTTGGCATATTTAAATATTATGGAGAGAAGAAGTTCTCATACTGATGCATTAGAAAGTCATAAAACTAGTAAAATAAATGTTACACAGTACTATTATTATTATATACTTTTACATATAAAATGATATACACGTAACTAACTCAACGTGTTGATATTGAGTCAACAGAGCTTCCAGTATTAAAATTATGTTTTTTTTTTAACTTCACGCTGTATCCCGCATATAGCGGGGTAGGCAGAGGAAACCAGAGAATCTATTGTTAAGACACTCCATTCTCTTTCAACATTTCCGTTCCCCACTTTTCGCCAAATTGAAGCATTGCGTAAAGTTAGTAAGCAGCTTGATACCATGTATGCCGCATAACAGAATTGTCAAAGAACCTAATGTTAAGACACTCCATTCGCTTCTAACAACCAAATTTTGGCCAGAACCTCGCAAACAGAGTGATCTCACACTGTGTTCTTTCTAACTACCCTACTATTCTTTTCTTCTGCGTTATTTTTAGCTGTTAAATATGACTATTATATAATAACTGCTTTGCTTTAATGATCTACCAATAGGTAACGGTTTTAAAAGTATCACTAAAATAGAATTTATTTAGATCATAAATTTTCCTAGTGTAGCACTTAAAAATAGTCTCGCAGTAAGAATCTTAAGGGTTGACATCCACTTAAAAGATATAATATAATGTAATGATATAAATGTGAAAATGATAGCGAAGTTCAATATTAATAATACATATGTTTATGATGACGCCTGTAAGTAAACACGACAGGTTGTGGGTTCGATTCCCACTCCAGGAAATGTAAAAATTTAGTATTTTCATTTCTTGGGTTTGGTAACAAGCTAAAGTTTGGCGTTGGGAAGTTCGCTGCTACATACTCAACACGCAATGCCTCAATTCAGCGGAAAGTGGGAATTGGAATTGTTGAAAGAGAATGGAGTGGCTAACACTAGGTTCCCTGGTTCCTTCTGCCTACCCTCCCAAGTATATGGTTATATTAAAGCATAATATATATATATATATGATGGAGAGGCATGATATATATATATATGTAGTGCAGGTGGTCCATAAAAATCCCGGAAATAACAATAACATCGGTGGTCGTAGTACTTTACAACGATAAGGCTTAAACGGCCGATTCGCTTGGGAACAAAATAAATTTCCCTGATGGTTGTAAGTACTTCATAGTACTGCTACTAAGATACCAAGGACTTCCTGAACGGATTTACCTTAATACGGCTATTAACTCGTAAATGTCTACGATTTTGTGTGTTTACGTGAGTGATAAATTTCGGAATATTTTAAGCAAGAAAAACGCCTGTCGTGGCGCAGAGGCACAAGCGTGCGACTGAAAACGCGGCAGGTTCGATTTCTACTCCAGGAAATTTAATATGTAGTATTTTAATTTCTTGGGTTTGTTAACAAGGCAAAGCGCGGTGTTGAGTTCCACCGCTCAACACGTAATGTCTCAATTTGGCGGAAAATGGGGAACGGAAATGTTGAAAGAGAATGGAGTATCTTAACACTATGTTCTCTGGTTCCCTCTGCCTACCCCGCTGTATGCGGGATACAGCGTGAAGTTAAAAAAAAATAGAAAAATTGGAAATTAGGCTTTTTTACTACATACATACATAGCTTTACGCTGTATCCCGCATATAGTAGGGTAGGCAGAGGGAACCTAGTGTTAAGACACTCCGTTCCCCATTTTCCGCCGAATTGAGGCATTGCTGAATAGCGGAACTCAACGCCGTGCTTTGCCTTGTTATCGAACCCAGGAAATGGAAAATTCAATATCCTGGAGTGGGGATCGAATCCACAACCTGTCGCGTTTACTGTCGCACGCTTGTGCCTCTACGTCACAACATTATTACTAATAACTCAAAAACTACTACTCGGATCTTTACTACATTTACATGGGACTACTAGCTATTTTATAAAAAAATAATCAAAATTGGCTCTCTCAGTCTCTTCTCTCAAAAAGTTATACGGTAACACAAAAAAAAACAACAAAATATAGTAAAATTGAGAAATTCCTCCATTCTTTGTTTTTTTTAGCTTCTCGCTGTAAGCCGCACATAGCAGTGTAGGCAGAGGAAACTTGAAAACCTACTTTTAAGACACTCAGTTCTATATTTTCGTTTCCCATTTTCCGCCGAATAGCAGTGACAGACCTCAACACTGCCCTTTGCCTTGTTACCAGAGCGAGGAAATGAAAATAACCACTAAATAATATGAATTATTATAAATATTTTAATATTTTTATTCCTATAAGTGAGAATCAAAATCTACAACCTGTCGCGTTTACAGTCGCACGCTTGTGCCTCTGCGCCACAATTAGCCTTAATAAGAACTTTTCTTTTTGCATGATTATTAATTATTTTAATTTTCAATCTAAATGTAAAAATTTGAACAACGAAAATAAAAATGTATTTACGTTATATACATACGAGTATAACGGCTTCTCACCGTATCCCATACACTAGTGTCAAGATATTCCGTTTTCCATTTTCTGCGAGAATTCTCTTGAAGAAAATGGAAAACGTGCGTTGCGTGTTGAGTAACGGAATTTAACGCCGCACAATGTTTTTCGCGAGCAGAATTGAATATTACTTAACGCCTGTCGAGGCGCAGAGGCACAAGCGTGCGACTGTAAGCGCGACAGGTTGTGGGTTCGACTCCCAATCCAGGAAATAGAATTTTTAATTTCCTTGGTTTGGTAACAAGGCAAAGTGCGGCGTTGAGATCCGCCACTCAGTACGCAATGCCTCAATTTGGCAGAAAGTGGGGAACGGAGTGTCTTAACACTAGGTTCCCTCTGCCTACCCTGCTATATGCGGAATACAGCGTGAAGCTATGTATATATGTACTTATATACTCTTGGGAACCATATTTAAAACTATTTTTTACTTTAAATATTATTTCTAAAAATATATAAATATACTTTAATCTAAAGTACTAAGGTCTCTATGACCAGTCGTAAAACAAATGTACAGCACAACTTACTTTGTAACTTGGAATCCTCGCCCTTTCGTATCGATGACCTTTGACGTACGTGATGTCTGTTAAAACGTCTTGCTAAATATAAACTTTTATAAGATCATTGGAAAGATTTGAATGAATGGTTTATATTATATGTATACTGCCATTTTTTCTTTCAATTTCACGAAAGGAGACGGAAAGTGGAGTTCGGAGTGTCTTTCAGTTAGTCTTTCTGTCTATCTGGTTAAGTGTGGGTAAAGGGCGAAGAAAAAAAATATAGATACGTCAGTATGTTTCTTAAATCAAGTTGTGGCAGTTTCGGGCCTTTTAGGTTTAATGTGCGCAAGTGACACAAACAGAGACTGAAGCTGGAAAAGATTTGAAGCAGAGCAGGTGACGAAAAGAAGAACAATATAAATGTATAGTTGTTCCCGATTGCGGTAGCGTGGATGACCTAATAAATGAAGAGAGGGCTCCACATAGACGTAGAAAGAATTTGCAGGACATCCTAGAGGTGTATTAGCGTCGACTAACACTGCCCGCGTTTCGGAACGTATAGCTTTCATAGCAGGAGGGTTCTTGAGGTAGTGGTAGGTTTATTTTCCCTTAGCGAACACATAGATATAAGAGTTATAATGGAAATGTAAGGAACATTATGATAATAAAAAAACAAAATTTTATTCCAACAAAACGTACAGACCATAATGTGTCATCTAAAGTAAGTATATTAACAATAAAAAATATTACAATGTATACAATGGATTCCATCATAAAATGGTTAAAAAGGTGCTCTTAGACAATAAAAACATTGCGTGACAGTTAAATATAAGTACATATCCATATAGATAAGTAAAAGCATAATTAAGATTTCAACAAAAAAGAAAACCAGCTTTTAACAAAATATGCTAAAAATATAATTTAATTTATTACGAATAACTCAAAAACTGATCGTCAGATCTTAACTCAAATTAAATTGGACCACAATAGAAACACTAGCTATCATATAAAGAAATAATCATCAAAATTGGTACACCTTATAAAAAAATACAGTCGAATTCCTCTGCTCGGTTTGTTAAGGCTAGTTTAAAATAAATTTACACTAGTCGAGTAAAAAACTAAAAAAATAACCATTTTTTTAGTTTACCGAAGTAGCAAAGCTTTGTACGAAGCTCAGTACACCAGCCGATTCAATTTTCATGTTAATCTGAAACACTACAGAACGTCATGTGAGGGCAGCGTTTGTTTGGTGCTCCTTTTTCAGCTTATAACTTGATAAAGTATGATAAACAATGTCTTCATATAAAAAAGTTTAGTATCTTTAAGTGTAAAAAAGCCACTGTGGTTCAGTGGAACGTTTGACTGTAAATGTGATTGGTCGTCGGCTCAATTCTCAAATTCGAACGGTAAGTGAAAGACGGAATCTCTTGACACTAGGTTCTCTGTAACTATCCTATTTTCGAAAGAATAAGCGTTAGACTGATAAGAAAGATCCTTGTAGCACAGTTAATATTAATAACTTAATTGCATATAATAGTAGAGAATTGAAATGAAAATTTGCAGATCAGTAAAGTATATAAGCTTATCAACTATATCCCGCAACTTCTTTCATGTGGACTACATAACCTAAAATCTCGTTTTTCCCGTTCTCGTAGGAATATCGAGGAATGTAAAGGCACTAAGATAGGACCTCTCAGTGCCCCTACATTCCTCAAGGAGCCTACTTGCCAAATTTCAGCTTTCTACGTCGAGTAGTGTCGCCGGTACGTTATCTGTAAATCACTCAGTAAAGTAAGCGATATATATATATATATATATCTATAATGTTAAATTTTATCTAGGTCATGTCTAATTCTTATCCAACGATGTTCCAAAGTGCAATATGATAATATATGCAAAGTAGAAGATTAAGTTTTAATCAAACTATTTAGAAACAAGCATATGAGAATCATAAACAAAACGACATTTGCATTTAACTAGTTCCATAATATTCTAGGAAAATATTAGGTATACTTTTTAATAAAAATTTGAATTTTTTCGCTACGGTAAGATAAAGGACGGCCTTGAGTTCCGCCACTCAGCACATAATGTCTTCATTGCGAGCCGAAAGTGGAGAACGGAGTGTCCTGACACTAAGACTCTCTGACTACTTTGCTTTGCGGAAAGTTTCAGTTTTACTGAATAAGTAAAAGTATTTTTGCTTTCTTTTAAAGCTAGAGGCCATCATAGCGCAGTGAAACAGTATAAGTCAGTAATCACGATTGGTTGTAGGTTCGATGACCGCTCGTAAAAATAATCATATTAAATTATTTTTCGTCGACTATGTTGAGTGGCAGAATATAAATAATAGGAGTTGTATATTTATATCTTCTTGAAAATGTACCTCTACGATAGCATCTTCATTCAAAAACATATATTTACTCCAAAACATCTAAATTCAAATGTCCAACATGAACTTATGCCAAAATTTCAACATTTAAGGCGAAATCAAAGGCAAATAGTAAAAATTGAATTGCACGAAGCTAGCCAGCATAAATCCTACACCCTTGTCAGGTTTCCAGATAAGTGGCCGAACTTCTTTACCGTTCCAACGCTTGTTTTATCTTAGAAAAGCATCACGTAAATTTTTCTAATCTCGTTCACTATTCCTTCTGCACTAGATATGTCCATTTGGCTAATTGAAATGTGAAATTGGTTTTCGTTTGGTTATTTTTTTTATCTATTTTTCAAATAATGTCTGAATAATATTGGAGTAATGGATTCGATTCCCTTTCTGGGGAGATTTATCTTTTTTTGTAGCTTCACGCTTTTTTCCATAAAGCAGGGTTAGAGAGAATCTAGTATCTAGACACTCCGTTCTCCATGTTCAGCCTGAATTCGAGACATTACGAGTAACATAAAAAAAAGTTTAATAAAAAAGGTTTTTTTTTTAATTAAACTTCACGCTGTACACATAGCACGGTAGGCAGTTGGAACCTGAGAACCAAGTATTAAGACACTCCGTTCTCTTTTTGACATTTCCGTTCCCCACTTTCCGTTGAATTTCGAGTTGAGTGGCAGTAGTCATTGCTAAGCTTGATATTGCCAGAGCGGAGAATTAAAATTAATCTCAATATGATCATTTCCACGAGTGCGAATCGAACCCACAACCAAACAGCAACAATGGCCTTATAATCTGGTATCATACTTAGTTAACTGTAATCAAAATAAAATAACTACTTTATCTGTAATATTTTACTTCTATTAATAAATGAGTCCAAAATAAACGAAGTAATAAATTAATGTCATAATATTACGTGAATAATACGCTTAATGGACATAACGATATAACAAGGTATATCAATTGGCGACTCAATTTTTGTTAACGAATGAGTTTTATAAAATGATATTGGTTAAATTTCTGTGTTCACATCTATAAAGACTAATTATTCTTGGCTACAAATATTATAAATCCGGGAATTTGTAAAGATAGATGTATGTTTATTGATCTTTCAAGCCAAAGCTACTGAACGAATCTAGCTAAATTTTTTTTTTAACTTCACGCTGTATCCCGCATATAGCAGGGTAGCATATAGCAGAGGGAACCTGAGAACCTAGTGTTAAGACGCTAGTAAGAGACAAGTAAGAGAGCGGAGTGTCTTAACACTAGGTTCTCAGGTTCCCTCTGCCTACCCTGCTAAAGGCAAAGACAAAGACGCCTAAACGCCTCTAAACGCCGTCGTGTCGTGTGCGACTGTAAAGCGACAGGTTGTAGGCGTCTTTAAGATTTATTAGATTAATTTTACATTTTCACTCGGGAAAACACGCAATATCTCGAATTCAGGAGAAAAGTAGATATCGGAGTGTCTTAACAATATTTCCTCTCTGGCTACCCTGCTATGCGGTTTTATTTGTATGCTTTTTCCCATTTATCTAGAGTGGCTAGCAACGCCTGTCGTGGCGCAGAGGCACAAGCGTGCGACTGTAAGCACGCCAGGTTGTAGTTTCGATTCCCACTCCAGGAAATTGAAATTTTCTACCTACATCATGATGTAGGCATGCCTACCCTGCTAAAGGCAAGGATAGGCAAAGGGAACCTGAGAACCTAGTGTTAAAACACTCCGTTCTCTTACAACAATTCTGTTCCCTACTTTCTGCCGAATTGAGGTATTGCGTGCTGAGTGGCGGAACTCAACGCCGCACTTTCCCTTGTTACCAAACCCAGGAAATGATAATATTAAACTTTTACATTTCCTAGAGTGGGAATCGAACCCACAACCTGTCTCGTTTACAGTGGCATACTTGTGTCTCTGCGCTACGACAGGCGTGGTAAATCTAGTATTACATTCATTAAACTTTAATAATATGTTACATAGATTTACTATCCAATTCCATATATCCATATACAACGATGTTGAGGTAAATTTAAACTTTCGTGTAAGCATTTAATTGAGTTCGTTCCGCTTGTGAATACAAAAATTATTTTACCTGAAAATTTTATTTATGGTCTATTTGAATACTCAATGTTATTCGAAACTGGGAAATTGTATGTAATTATTACGTTAGGTTTTTTTATATTGTTAGTATGGATGAACGTGTGTTACTCTTTCATGCAAAAACTACTGAATCTAAATTTATCTTTTAATATATAGAACTTATAAAAAATCAGCTTCACGCTTTATCCCGCATAGTAGGTTGTCAGAGCAAGCACAGTGTTAATACACTCCGTTCTCTTCAACATTTCCGCTCCCCACCTTCCGCCGGATTGAGATATTGCATGCTGAGTGACGAATATAAACATAAAAATTTTTGGTGATGGAGGGTTTAGTCACTCGCGTCTGGCTCGCGACCACTATCATGTCAAAGACGAACCGCCAAATATCTTATGATGTGTTCCGGTTTGATGGCATGTAAGCCAGGTTTTCCCCTTCCACCATCCCTTTCCCCAAAATGTGGTGGTTCCGATAGCCGGACTACTACATTGTCCTCCTTTTTCCATCTGTATCCTCTAGGTTGGCAACGCATCTAGTACATCTCTGGTGTTGTATTAGATGTTCATGGGCGAAGGTAACCACTTACCATCAGGCGGTCCTTCTGCTCGTTTGCCATCCGGTATCCATAAAAAAAAAAAAAATTAATATCTTTTTACCACTTTACCTAATATAAAGGAAGAGACAATGGACTGTTTAACAATAAGCTCATACTCTCTACTCTGTGATAAACCTTAGAAGACCTAATTAGACAGCAATAATACACAGCTAATTTTTAATTTAATTATAAAAACAGCTTCACCCTCTCTCTCGCATAACTTAAGGATAGTCAAAAAGAACCTAGCGTCAAGTTTTACATTTCCTGAAGTGGGAATCAAACCCACAACACATCGTTGTTAAATGGCGGAGAAATGTCAATGCCGCGTTATCTTATCAGAGTAAAGAATTAAAGAAAGAAAAGCTCCTTAACAATCCATGGATTCACCGTACGGGTGCCTATCGCGCGTGTGCGGCGAGGGAGAAATTCGAGGAGGCGCCTGGAACTTACGCCCCAGAGTATGGGTTTAAGGGGGCCCCTTTAAATGCGCGCTTTCCACCTCCACTGATTCGCGCTTCTCCTGCCACCACAGCCAATTATAATTTAAATATAATCCATTACCACGAGGTCAATTCGAACCCAGGGACTCCAATCGCATTTAACAGTTGTACCACTGCGCCACAGTAACCTCAAATAATTTACTAAAATAAACAATAAAGAGAAAATATGTATTTTCACGACCATTAAAGTTTCTAGTTCTTAATTTCACGGAAACTGTGGTTCATAAATAACATTGAATAAGGTAGTTTCAACTTTTTTCAGTACGCCGAATTGTTTAAACTATGTGCTATGTGACTTACAATAAAGTATATTATTATAATTAAAATGCTATGCTGGTGGCTGTATATATATTGGCTGCCACATTATACTGGTTACCTAAGTTTATTTATTTGGTGCAGCGTTAGAGATCTGCAATCCAGCGCTTGATGTGTATCAATTCTATAGTAATTCTAGATCGACATCGCTTCTCGGTAGATGACCGTCATGTAATATGTGCGCAGGTTAAGTTCCACACTTATCGTGATACTCTGGCTCATATTGGACGGAATATATTGACACTACTTCTGCGTTTTTTGTACGAAATCATTGAAATCGCTAAACATGTTTTCAATTGCGCTATCTTTAAGAACTATACTAAATTAAAAAATAGAATTATTAAATAAAGCACAGGAAGAGAGAAAATTTAGAGTCAAAATAATTCTGTTCTCCGCTTTCCGCTTGAAACAGTACAGAAACTTACCGTCAGTCATCAAGCAATGCCTCTAGCATTGCTTGATGACTGAGACTTTCCAACGCCGCGCTTTTGTCTTGCCAGAGCCCTAAAAAGTATTTTTAATTTCACGCTGTATCCTGCATACGAGTACTTAGCAGAGTGGGAGAACTTGAGAACCTGGTGTTAAAAGACACTCCATTCTCTTTTAACATTCCGTTCACACCATTTTCCACTCTTATGTTAGGGCATTGCGTGCCTAAAGTCGTGGAACGCTCAACTTACTGCTTTTGCCCCTTCCAGCAAACCTTAAACCCAGAAAATGAGGAATGCTAAACTTTACATTTCCTGGGTGAAATCGAACCTGGCATCTGCGTGTTTACAGCCGCACGCTTGACCGCCTGCCTCAAAGCGGCACGACAGGCTTTAAAAAAAAAAAAATGATAATAGATTTTAGTATCGTGTGTTTTCACTAAGTGGGAGTTGAATCTACAACCATTTCCGTTTACACGCGCGTTTCCTGCAAGATATTAATCGGGTAGAAATTTGTTTCTTGTTCTAACATATTATTATGGTAGTCATAAAAATATATAGGTTTGGCAGCAGGTGGCGCTTGGGAACTAATAAGTAAATATTATGAACAAACTCTGTTCGCTTCCGGTCCTTTATTAAAATATTAATATCATCCTTATGAACTAGGGATATTAGTTTTCTGTTGGTAAGAAAATGAAATATTACAACTGGTGAAATAATATGGTACTTGAACTGGTAGGTAGAATCGTAGTGGCTTGGGACGCTCTGTTTCTCTCCATTTTCCGCCCAAATTCGAAATATTTTTGTGTTGAGTAGCGGAGCTACACGCCTCGTTATATTACTAAGAAGTTAATAAAAATACCACCTTACCAATCGTGGCGCAGAGGCATAAACTTGCGAATGTAGACATGGAAATCGTTGGTTCGCTTCTACTCCCATCATAAAAAGTTTAGTATTTTCATTTTCGCGGTTTGGTAACAAGGCCAACGGCCGCAATGCTTCAATTCAGCGGAAAATAGGGCAGGTGTGTCTGCTAATAAGGATTCTCAGGTTCCCTCTGCCTGCAACACTTGCTATATGCGGGATACAGCGTGAAGCTAATAAAAAAATATAAATAAAAATAATTATAACACACCAACACGCGCATATTCAATAAATAAAAACATGTTATCAGCAACTGCCTTACCAATTTACAAACGGCTTATCCCAATCGATCAAATGGGCTTTGCCATATACAGACGTACATAAAAGCCTCTGTCGTTTGGTTGCATAGCTAAAATAAAAGGAACATATAGATCTCTGTGAGAGGTATTTCTGTTTGACATTACACTTTTTGACGTACATGATCTGGATTCTAGTAAAATAATAGACAGCTAGTTGAGAGTGGAAAATGAAAAAATTGGAAATATATCTCGCTTTTGTTGTTATTTTAGTTTATGGGTAATAGTTCTCATATTTGTTTTTATATTATACATACATGGTGTTTTTAGGTAAAATAATGATTAATCTTACTTATATTATTAAGATGGCGCAGAGGTGCATGTGACTGTAAACGCGACAGGTTGTGGGTTCGATTCCCACTCCAGGAAATATAAATGTTTAGTATTTTCATTTCCTCGCTCTGGTAACAACGCAAACCGCGGCATTGAGTTCCGCCACTCAGCACGCAATGCATCAATCCAGCGGTAAATGGGGAACGCAAATGTTGAAAGAAAACGGAGTGTCTTAACACTAGGTTCTCAAGTTCCCTCTGCCTACCCTGTGCGGGATACAGCGTGAAGCTAAAAAAAGTAATAAAAAAATATTTAGTATTTTCATTTCCTTGCTCTGGTAACAAAGCAAAGCGCGGTGTTGAGTTCCGCCACTCAGCACGCTAAAAATAACCATTATTCTAAGAACTTAGTATGTTCATATCTCAGAAACGACGATTATTAAGCTCTCGTGTAAACGTCTAACATCACATGAAAGGCAATATTTCATTCCAACTCACGGCTATTTATCTTAAACCGGACCTGAAAAATAAAAAGTAACGTTGTCCGACCGCATCTATCAATATAACGATGGACACTCAAAGGTTAAGGATACTTTTTCGGTTGGGATAATCGCCGGACGAGTGTTGCCCAAATAGAATGACTATGGAATATTTTTTTCTAGGACAAGATTTTATTTTGTATAATTATATTCTATTTTGCACCTTAAAATAATACATGACGAATACAAGTTCAGAATAAAGCTAGCAAAAGGTGGACTTGACCTTTCAAAGAGGTGGCCTTTCTTCCAGTCAACCTGCAGAAGTGGGTGAAAGCTACGCTAAGTTATGCGGGACAACTGCAATGTAAATAGAATACGAATATAAGCATAAAGTAACTTACGATATACTTAAAATATTATGTATTTTTAAAAGGGCCCCTTAGGTCTACACTTGCTGAAAGTTCTAGGAGCTTCTCTCACTGTAATGATGAGCTCAATACTCGCACAGTGAATTTGTCAATTGTTCGACTTTTTTTTCTTTTCTCCTAATATGAGAGGATAAAATTTTGAACGATCTTTTATAAGAACGTGAGCCAAAGGAGGCTATCGTAGGGTAGTGGAACAGTGTCTAACTAAGAACGCAATGGGTATGGGTTCGATTCTTATTTGAAGAAACGATAAATTAAAATTATTTTATTTTTCCTGTTCTGATAAAGCAAGGCATAAGACTGTAGCGTTAAGTTAAACCGTTCCACAGCCACAATGTTTTTCCCCTCCCTAGTATAGACGGAAAGTGAAAGAACGGAGTTTCTTGACATTAGGTTCACTTGGACTATCACATTACATTAACTTCACGCTGTATCACGCATATAGCAGGTAGGCAGAGGAACCTAGTGTTATGACACTTCGTTCCCCACTTTCCGCCGAATTGCATTGCGCTGAGTGGCGGAACTCAACGCCGCACTCTTTGCCTTGTTAGCCAAACCCAGGAAATGAAAAATACTAAACTTACATTCTTTCTGAATGGAATCGAACCACAACCTGAATGTTTACAGACGCACATTTGTGTCTCTACGCGACAAGCATTACTTGACTACTTCTGCTGAAAAATGAAAACTGTTTGGCTTCACGCTGTATCCCGCACGTAACAGGATAGGCAGAAGGAACCAGAGAACCTTCTGTTTTCTCAAGATTTCCGTTCCCCATTTTCATCAAAAGTATTTTTTTTCTGTTCTTAAAACAAGAAATAATACGCCATGGTCACCCTCAGTCTAGATTTCTCTTAACGAGAGTGTATCCATCATTCGTGATGTGATCGTCGGAATTTGGGTCGGATGGCCGGTGGAAATTGTGAGATATTTTCTGCTTTCATGCGATTATGGATTTCAGTGACATGATATCGGTGATAAGAGATATGGATAACTTAATTGTGTAATTAATTATTAATAATGAGGTATTAAAAACCAGTATATAATTTTACTTCTTTTTTTTTGTACACAAAAGGATATATAAGACTCTGAGTATGTTTATTGTGTGTGTTTGTTATTTGGTTGTATGTGTGTGTGTCTAGGGTATCATTTATACTTTTTTTTTACTTCACGTTGTATCCTACATAGCAGGGTAGGCAGAGGGAACCTGAGAACCTAGTGTTAAGAAACTCCGTTCTCTTTACAACAATTCCGATCAACTGAATAAATCATTTATGGATGGAAAATCTATCAAGGCTGCTCTCTTTTGTACGTTTTTAACTACTACTACTTAACTACTGTACTTAAAAAAGGAGGGGGTTATCAATTCAATAATATTTTTTTTGTGTTACCGCATAACTTTTTACGGTTGGACCACTTTCAATATTCTTATTTTATACGAAAGCTAGTACTTCTGATGGGATGGGAATGGGACCAACATTTAAATTTGTTTAAGATCTTTTTGTTTCTTTTTTTCTTTTTAACTTCACGCTATTTTCGCATGTAGCGGAATAGTTGAGGGAACCAGAGAACCTAGTGTTAAGACACTCCATTCTCTTTAACATTTCCCGTTCACCACTTTCCGCCAAATTGAGGCACTGCGTGTTGAGTGGCGGAACTCAACGCCGCTCTTTGCCTTGTTTCCATACCCAAGAAATGAAAATACTTAATTTTATATTTTCTGGAGTGGGAATCGAATATCCCACAAGCTGTCGTGCTTACAGTCGCACGCTTGTGCCTCTGCGCCAATGACAGGCGTGTTTCTATGATCTGAGGATCTGAGGATCTTTAAATTATTCGTTATAATGTTACAGCAGCTACTTTCTTTGTAGTTGTTTTTCTGTTTCCTGTTAATATCTACATTATATTCAATACTATAGTATTAAATCCATTCACTACTAGAATAAAAAAAAAAAAAAACAATAACTACTACTAGCCAAAAATGCTGAATTCACAAATGAAACACTATACCACAACACACAAAGCTTCTTTATTATTCCTGATTGCTATATGACACAGAGTAAATTTTTTATAAAATTTTACAGGAGGTCTTAAAATTTTGGAAATCTAAAAAATTATTACCTAAAATTTCAAAACTAGCAAATTGTAAAGAGATATAAGAAATGAAAAAAAAATATTTTTATTTTTTTTTATTTTATGATTTATCGCGTAACAGGGTTGTCAGATAGAATCTGGTGTCAAGGACACTCACTTCTTTACTTTCCGCCGTAACTCAACGCCGCATTTAGTCCTTGAACTCAGGCGTGGAATGAAAGTAAATTAACCATACCACGTGCCGAGTAAGAATCGAACCCATAACTACACCCCTTTACACTCAGACTGCGCCACAATGGCCTCTTAACATACATAAAGCTAAATTTTTACATAAATTTTATCATTATACCTGCACGTTTCTTTATGACAATTCTTAAACAAGATGAACTAGAGAACATAGAATCAATGATTTAAATCAAAAATTATTTCAGCTTCACGATTTATCTTTGGCAACAGGGTAGACAAAGAGAGCTCTAGTGTCAATACATTTTCAGCTTTACTCCTGCTTTGCTGAATTTAAGATATTGCATGTTAGCCATCGGAACTTAACGCCGCCCTTTATCTTACCTGAGTAGATAAATAAAAAAATAATTCTCAATTATCAAAAAATGGCCTTCTGATTTTTATAGCATACACCCATGATCGATGTTCAGCATGTAACAAAAGAGTTTAAATATAGATGTCGATGTGCATTAACGAAACTTTGTACAGTGTAAATGTACTGAATATTTAACCGAGCTTCATTTGGGTGCAGATGTTATTTCCGGTACCAAAGTAAGGAATTAAAGAAAACAAAGTCTTTGTGGGCATAATGGTAAACATGCAAACGTTATTCCGTTGTTTTAAAATTGTATTTGAAACAGGTGTATTTACATTTATGGTTTTTTTTTTGATGGAATATATTTTGAATTTAAGATGAGTTTAGTCTTTTAGGCTCTGTAAGAGGGTAGAAGTTGGAGAAAGCATAGTGTTAAAATACCTTGATGTCTATTTTATTGTCTGAATTCGTGACTATTGTGGGTCTGGATTCTTATCTCCAGGAAATGAAAATATTAAATATTATAATTATAAATATTTTCATTAGGAAATGAAGGAGGACGCTCTGCTAACAAAGGAGAGGTGAGTTCTGGCACTCAGCACAGAGAGCCCTAATTCGGCGTGCGGAAAACAACAATATTAAAGGAGAACAGAGTGTCTTAACACTAGATAATCCCTCTACTTAACCCTGTTATGTGCAATTTACAGCGTGTGGAGTTAAAACACAAATAAATTCAGAGTGACAAAATTTAACGCCGCGCTATGCCCAGCTTCGTCGCTTAATACACAATGTATCGAATACGAGCAGTAAGCGAAGAACGAAATGTCTTGACACTAGGTAGTGTCAAGAGATCTTCTTCTCCGACTACCCTGCGGGATAAAACGTGAAACTGGTTTTTCAATACTCTTAACATATTTTATATTATCTCATATCCATACAACCTTTTAACCAACTCGTCAATCTGTAAAATAGTAAATTTCTTAAATAAAATCTTACTTTCCATTTATGTCGAAAGAAAAAGCCAAATTGTAAAAGTTTCAGAAATACCAATATTAAATTATTTAAATTCACAAATATTCATTAAAGATGTCCAATTCCATCAAGAGTTTGAAGCCTTTAGAAAGTTTCAGTTGTTCGTTTAAGGTTAAAGTTTAGACTATATGCTATGGTTGATATGCTATAAATATGCTATATATTTTTTAACTTCACGCAGTAACCCGTATATAGTAGGGTAGACAGAGGCAACCAGAGAACTTATAGTGTTAAGACACTCCACCTTCTTTCAACAATTCCGTTCACCACTTTCAGTCGAATTGAGGCATTGCGTGTTGAGTGGCGGAACCCAACGCCGCCGCCGGTCGTATGCTATAATAATCCTACTAATGTTATAAATGTACAACATACTGAACACATTTGAATGATACTTTTCAGTAAAATAATTTATGCATAATAATAACACATAGGCTATAATTTAGTAAAGGTTTTGTGTATTTTGTTTAATATTCGAAGTGACAAAAATACTAGACTATGATAGTTCATAGTATAATAATAATAATAAATAACGCGGCAGGTTGTGGGTTCCATTCCCACCTGTTAAATGGAAATTCTTACTTCATGGTATTTGCAGCAAGCGCGGTTGAGTTCCGCCACCAGCACGCAACCAATTCAGCGGAAAGTGGGGAATGTAGTGTCTTCTGCTATAGAGGCCATAATGGTTTAAAAGATACATCATCTGGATACTCTTTGTAATAACTGTATACACAACTGGTTGTGTCTCGGAATGCCACCGGGAAAAATGATTATAATTAATTTATTTAAAGTTTATATTTTTAACACTCAATGTCTGATTTAAACGCAAAGCGACAAACGTAGTGTTTTCAAGCATTAACATACTCTTATCTCTCTGATTACCCTGTTTTACGGGAAGAAGCGAAATACTCCATTACTTTCGCTATAGCACAGCTTAACCAATAAAACACCACACTTACAGTATATTTACTTAGTGTCAGCTATTTATATTGTATTTCCATTGTTATGGTTAGAATTTGTTAAGAGTTTCATTGTTTTTAATCAACCGTGGCTCTAAACGAATTCGCTGATACTCCACGACACTTTGTAATACCGTGATTTATGAAATATAATGGATTTTAATATAAATTGATTATTGTTATTAGCGAAATTGTAATAATCAAATTATTGTTGTTTGCTGGAATTTCGAATTGAGTTGAAGCTATTTCTGAAGTCATTATAAGGAAGTACCGTCTTAGACGATTAAAAACGGGAAATATTTTGCTTTGACAAGGCTTCGTGGTCACAACCCTCGGATTTCCAAGGGGTGCTGGCTCGAGTCCCGCTGAATTGAAATTTTTATATGTTTTCTAAAAATGATTTTCATACTCTATCGGTCTGATCAACACTTTAAAATATCAAAAAAGGAAGACAATTTCTTACTATATAAATCCTAATTCTTATCTTATCTCATATACATTAGACATTTTTCAGAAAAATATAAAGAATTTATTTAGATTTGTCCGTAACATTATATTCAAAAGAGCACTTTCATGCCTTTTTTCTTATAGTACAATACGCAAAAACTATCCTAAATTGGGTCATCATGTATTGGCTGGAGGAGCTCAACGCCGAAAATATATAAACATATAGCATTTCAGCACTAAAATAAGTTATCCTATATAATATATTATTAATAATAATTCATAATTCAACCATTCATATTACATTTACAAAATTGAAAATGTTTGAATGCAACTAATTCCCTTTACTAAGCCGTAGCCGTACTAAATACTGAAACATGGTACAGAGAGTTATTGGCGTAAATTTCTCTTATTAATAGAGGAATTGACAAGCAAAGCTCTACTTTAAGCTACTAATTTAAGCTTGGTTCCAAATGTATTCATAAAAGTTATTAACTTCATGTACTGTTTGTTAATAAAATAGATATTTGAGGTGAATATTGAATAGTAAAATGTTTTAAAGGATTATTTATATTTATTATAAATTTAGGAGGAATCTTGGCGATGACAAACGATATATATTTTTTTTTATGTTACCTAAAGCTAAGAACAGAGCGTGACATTTGCTGATGTATTGAGCTTCTTTATTAATATATGTTTATTTTTGTGTCAAATGAGTTATAATTTATAAAACATAGTCAACTTATCTTGGAACGGAGTGTCTTAACACTAGGTTCCCTCTGCCTACCCAGCTATATGCGGGATACAGCGTGAAGCTATGTATGTATGTATGTATCTTTTTTGTGATAACTAAAAATATAAATAGGAATTGATATCAAATCAAATCTTTTTCTGCATTGCACACTTTTTTGGCAGTAGAATAGAATGACCCATTGGTATATATGGGTCATTCTATTCTACTGCCATCCTATATTGTAGTTATTATAAATATTATTATTATTTATATTCAAAATAACAATAATTTTTTTTCCTAATAATAATTTAGGTAGGTTATCATATATATATACCTATATACAACTGTATTATTTTTCTGAATATAAGTGTTGATCAAAGCGTCATATGAACTCAGTATCCAATGGCTTATAATATAGCTGTTGCGGCCCACTCTGCCGGCCATCACCGAAGGCAAAGCCAGGAGGCGGGGATAAATGTAATTCTGGAGGTCTCAGGTCCGTGGTCGCCATCTCCCAACAGCCGTTACGTTAATGGTGGGTAAAACTATTTATATTAAAAATAATGTAATAATTTTTTTCCTAATAATAATTTAGGTAGGTTATCATATATTAAAATACTGTAATATTTTTCTGAATATAGGTTGATCAAAGCGTCATATGAACCTGTGTATCCAAAGTGCTTATAATAACTTATCCACTTTTCAAATATTTGACAAAATAATACAAAACTTAGTACACCTATTTATAAACTAACAGATTTCTACTGTTATAATAAATGCATCCTGCATTAATTAGTGATAGTGATGAGGTTAATTTAAAAATTTTGTGTTACCAGAAACTGGAAAAATGAAAACAAAGATGGCTTGAAAAAATTTGGTTAAAACGAGCTATGCAAACTTAGTACCTAATAGCTATAAAATATTATCACAATATTTATTAAAAAACATATAAACTAGCAGATTCTGTCTATGCAATAGCCCATTACTTCTCCTTGTAATAGTAAATAAGTGTCCTGCATTTTCGTACGGAATTCTCTTGGACGTTGTCTCGCAGTCGGACAAATTGACAGCACAACTCCCCAGACGGCACTCAGCGATGAATGATTATTGCATTTCAATATTCTGTAGTCTGAGAATAAAGTTTTTTATGTTAAAATAGATATTATTAAGAATTGCACAAAAAAATCGATTTCAAATAAAATGTACTAAATAGTTAAAATTATTATGAATAAATGCAAATTTCTCATCAGATCTAAACAAATTTAAATTGCAACATATAGGAAGTATAAGTAGCTATATTTTAAAAGAGGATTATCAAAATTGGTTCATCCAGTAAAGAGAAAATGCACATCGAAAACCGTTAGGTAAATTGAGAACCACCTTTTCATGACGTTGGTTATAGATATATGATATTTTTTTTAAATTTGTATTCATGTTATCCTTATATATTTTGTGTAAGTATCAGACAGTCGGGACTCTATATTATGTCATATTTAAATTACATTATATTAAATTGCTTCACGCTGTATCCCGCATATAGCAGGGTAGGTAGAGGGAACCTAGTGTTTCTAATTGAGATACTCCGTTCCCCACTTTGCTTTGCATTGGCATTGCGTGTTGAGTAGCGGAACTCAAAGCCGCGCTTTGCCTTGTTACCAAACCCAGGAAATGAAAAATTCCATTTCCTGGAGTGGGAAACGAACCCACAACCTGCCGCGTTTGCAGTCGCACGCTTGTGCTTCTACACCATGACAGGAGTTCCTATTTAAATTATTTTAATTTTTCCACTCTCATAAGATAAAACTCGGCGTCGAGTTTCGTTACTAAACACACAATATCTTAGTTTAGGGCGGAAAGCAGAGAATAGAGTGTCTTGACACTTGTCTCTCTATAACTAACCTGCTTTGCCAGAGAAAAATATGATTTATTCATAAGAAAAAAAAATAATCGAAGATTCTTTATGTATAAAGTAAAATAAACATTTATAGGAACCTATTACATATATGCATAGGTATATATATTATTTTATCTCAAAATTTTTAGATCAAATTTGAATCTTAATGACGTCAATTTAAGGTTGAAATTTAAGCAATCCAATTTACTATATAAAATACCCCTTACTCAAGGTTTCGACGATGAAACGATACCGTTTAGACGATTACAGTGAAATATTGTTTTAATTCCAAACCTTTCTAATGATTATTGAACGTTGTTATTTTTTGATTTGACAAGCAGTTAGCGTTTGTTTTGAAAATTTTGTGAAATAAAAAAAAATCAAAAACAAAAAAGCGCGGCGTTGAGTTCCGCCACTCAACACGCAATTCCTCAATTCGGCGGAAAGTGGGGAACGGAATTGTTGAAAAAGAATGGAGTACCTTAGCACTAGATTCTTAGGTTCCCTCTGCCTACCCTGCTGTATACGGCATACAGCGTAAAGTTAAAAAAAAAGGAATGTGGAATCACTCCGTCCTCCGTTTTCGTTAAATTTGAAATTATCACGTCTTTACGCGGACGGAGGAGTATGAAACTTAGCACCCTTATAGTTTATATAGCGAAGGAGTGCAGAAAGCTAACATTTTTTTTTAAAATATCTTATGCATTATCACAAAAACATATTTAATTATCAAAATAAATTTACACAAACTAGCGGACTTGTTTGACATCCATGTTTATACAAAGTGACATATACGTCACTACGCAATGCGTTATTAACGCATTTACGGGGACACTAGTACATGTAGATACATGAATACTAACTAAGCTTCATACTTTATCCATGGGGTAGTCAAATAGAAAGGCCAAACGCTACGGCGTAGCTGTTTTCGTAGAGTTTAGCGCTTCGTTCATTCTGACTATATATATATTTAAATATAAATGTAATCCTTTCCGGAATGGGTCGCTCATACGTCGAACTAATATTCAGACGCTATCTTTTATAATTCGGGACATTGGGCAAGAAATATGTGTAGCTTATATATTTTTCTTCAAAGGACCTTATATCTCTAACAAATTTTAGTATATCCTATTTTATTATTTAACAGCTTCATCGCATAGCAGAGAAATCAGAGAGAACCTAGTGTTAAGACACTTCGTTCTCTGCTTTCTAACAAATTCAAGACATTGCGTGTTAAGTGGCGTAACTCAACGCCGTGATTTATCTTACCAGAGAGACAACATACATACAAAATTATTGGCCATATAAAACTGAAACTTAGCATTGCTTTGGATTTCTCGAAAAACTTACAAAAACGGGAAAGACTGAGATATTTTATAACTCACACAAATATTAACGTATGCCACTAAAATACTTTTAAATCTCAATTTAAAATAACCTACCACATCTTACCACACAATAGTTATATACTTCGAACACTAGTTGGAACGCTGATTATAATAACACAAAACGTAGAAAAAACGTATAACGAATAACGTAGAAATTTTTATAGTAGTCATACGATACCCCCTTTGATAGGCTATTGTCCATGTACCCCACAACGCTTACGATTTCCGTAAAATAATAATGGAAGGAATACATTACTTAATATGCTAACAAAGACCAAATCGCCAGATACAGCCAGTATAATATATATGACGGGTTCGATGATCGAATATCCTCTAGTCTTGAATACAAAGCTTTCTATTGGTCCTAAAACTAAAATGAAGCAACGTCAGATCGTAAAACACCCGAAATCGTAAACAAATAACTTTATATCCCACACGTTAAAGTCTATGTAGATTTTTATGTATATACGTCCGCAACTTCGTTTGCGTGGACTTTATGACCCTTGACATATTATTATTCAGGCATAGTCAAAGTGAACCTAGTGTCAAGACACTCCGTCCTCCTACCTATTTATATTTATTATTTTATTTATAGTTAGGATCTGCCTACTCATATTAGTAAGGTAGGTACATAACTTCACGCTTTATCCGTAGCGGGGTAGTCAGAGAGACACTCCGTCCTCCACTTTTCAAATTCAAGATGTTCTGTGTTGAGTGGCGGAACTTAACGTCGAAATTATTAATCTGGATTTTTTTTTAACTTCACGCTATATAGGCAGAGGTAAGGTAGACAGAGGGAACCAGATAACCTAGTGTTAGGACACTCCATTCTCTTTCAACATTTCCGTTCAATCTGAAATTAATCTTCTATAATGTTGACTGTAAAATATAAAGGCTTAGTATATAGTAACGCAGTATTTATTATAAAATATTGCTTTTGTTATACTTATCATATATTATTAATTATTAATAATATTGTACAAATAATTATACAATAATGAAAAAAAAAAAAATTATAAATTTTACCTCACACAAAAAAATCCTGTTTTCAGTAAGTATAGCTATTTTAAGTTCATAAATTTTATTAAAAATAAATAAAAGAAAATATATTGACATCTGAATAAATCCAATATCATCTACAATTCATTCACAATCAAAAATAATAAAATACTTTATGTATTACAACGCCATCTCTCCATACTTCTACGAACTAAAACACAACTTTATAACTTTTAACATAAATATTTAGATGGCGATAATGTATACATATCATACCTATATTTTCATATAGGATAAACCTAAAATCTAATCAAAAATTTTTCACAAAGTTATCATTATGAAAAATCAACATTTCAAAATGATAACTTTCATGAAATACACGTAAAGTTTTAATAAATATAACACTTACATATATTTCATATTACACCATTGTATGAAAAATCAGTGTTTGAAGTTGAAATTTTTCAATTTTGTTACCATTTTTCCAAATTTTTCGATTCAATTTTGTAGCTTAATCCGAGTCCGTGCGAGTCACACACTCGAGTGAGCTTAAAAGCGATTTTTCAGTGGTGTCTATGCGCTTATTCATTAATCTAACTGGACAGCTGGTGACGAACGCATCACTGGAAGAACTATAGAGATGTATAGATTCTAGATATGATTATTTAATTTTTACATTACCAATATTATTTTTACTAGATACTTATAATGTGTCAAATTTTATAAATAAATATATAAATTATATAAACTGCAACTAGGTTTTATTCTACATTATAAGCTATACTACTTTATTATAAGAGTAGTTGTGGGTACCATTTGCATTCATAGAAATGATTTTATTAAATTATTTTTATTTCGTTTTGCTAAAACAAAGCAGGAAAGAGTGAAGAAAAAAATAAAAAAAATGTCATTGAATCTTAATAATATTAGTTAAAATTTTAACACATTTTAGAAGTAAAGTTATTACGAATAGCTCAAAAACTACGTGTCAGATCTTAACTAAACATAAATGGGACTATACCAGAAGAACTGGCCATTATATAAAAAAATAATCATTAGAATTGGTTCCCCAATAAAAGTTGATACATTAGAAGACATACAGACATATTAAGAACTGCTTCTTTTTTAGAAATCGATTAATAATATAGGCCTCACCTAGCTATATTACTTTTAAATTTCATCGAGATCCGTTAAAAAGTTTTTACGTGAAGTAATTTACAATGTTAGTAGAATAAAATATCTAATATATTTACATTAAAAGAGTGAAGAACAAAGTAGTAAAAATAAATATTATAAAGAATAAAAATCCAGACTGTAACGAAACTGAAAAGAAAAGAAAAAAAATACGTTTTTAAGAAGCAAATACAAATAAAAACTAGCTATGTGTTATATATTTGAAATGTACTAATTAAGTCCTTTCGTATGATACCCCACACGATACCCATCAACGACTTTTTTGTTTTTATTCATGACGTAATTTGCTTCTAGAGGGCGAAATATCGAATTAAGAGTGACGTCACATATCTAAGAACACTTGGAGTATCAATACCTATCTAACGTCACCTTAATTATATAATTCGGTCCAGGGGTTTGGAAGAAATGAGGTAAAAAAGAATATTACAAACATACATGATACGTGCGAAAAACATAACCCTCTTCTTATACAATAATGATAAATATTGTAAAAACTGGTTATACATGTACTCAGGTTAAACATGTACCGCATAAAGATTAGTACGTAAGTGCATTTGAATTTTCGTCCATTGGAAACCGTCCAAGTGCTCCAGCTAATTAAGTTTTACTATATTATAACTAACCAACTTTCAAAAAAGGAAGAAGTTGGCTGTATTTTTTTAAAATGAAAGCTAATTTTTTTGATGTGGTCCCAGTTAAATTTAAGTACGATCTGATGTATTTAAATTATTTCAAATAGTTGTACTTTTTTTTTTAGCTGTATCCTGCATATAGCGGGGTAGGCAGAGGGAACCACAGAACCTAGTGTTAAGACACTCCATTCTCTTTCAACAATTCTGTTCTCCACTTTTTAATGCATTTTATTAGAAATCAAGATTTTTTGTCAAAATCTTATTTCTTTATAGCTATTAAGACTATCGTGGTTCCTATGATTTGGTAAAATTATATTATACTAGATGTTACCTGCAGTTTCACTCGCCAGGTTAATAAAAATTGACAATAATAATACATGACACATGAGTATGGTGACTTCATAAAACAGCTTCACGCTTTATTCTGCATATCAGGGCAGTCTAAGTGAACCTAGTGTCTCAGTTTTATACTCACTTTGCCGTTTTTCGCTCGAATTCGGAATACTGCGTAATAAACGACGGAACTCAACGCCGCGCTTGTAATAAAAATAATTTAAACATAATCAATTCCCCGAGTGGGAATGGAACCCATAAGCTGTTGCGTATACAGACAGATGGTGTCACAAAGACAATGTGCCCCATAATGTTATTCTTCATTTCTATTTTTTTTTAGCTTCACGCTGTATCCCGCGTATAGCAGGGTAGGCAGAGAGAACCTAAGAACTTAATGTTAAGACACTGCGATCTCTTTCAACATTTCCGTTCCAATTATTGAATACACTAATTGTTGCTTATAACTTCGTTTGCATAGTTTATAACCTTTACTATCCTATTTTCATTTCTACCTTACGTCCTGCTGTCGAACCAGCAAGAACGTCGTTTTCTGTTCCCATAGGAATTTGAGAAATTCTCTCTTAGCTCTACACTCCCTAAGGCTATATGTCAAATTTTGCCAGCTTTCTATGGACCAGTAGTAGTTGCGGCTGGTTGTTTGTCAGTTAAACATTAACGAAAAAAAATTATATTTATTTGATATATTAATAAAAAAAGAAAACTGACTTGAAATAAAATGCACAAAAAAAACCTATAATTTATATAAAAAAAAATTTCAAATTGGTCTACCTAGTAAAGAATTATATGGTACATACATAGCTTCACGCTGTATCCCGCATATAGCTGGGTAGGCAAAGGGAACCTAGTGCTAGGACACTCCGTTCCCCACTTTCCGCCGAATTGAGGCATTGTGTGCTGAGTGGCGGCACTCAACGCCGCGCTTTGCCTTGTTACCAAACCCAGGAAATGAAAAATTCCTTCCTGGAGTGGGAATCGAATCCACAACCTGTCGCGTTGACAATCGCACGCTAGTGCACCACGACAGGCATTATATGGTAACACACATAAAAACAAATACAATCAAATTGATAACCTCTTCCGTTTTCAAGGTCGGTTAAAATTCCATAATCCACGTATATCCTTTCCAGCTATTTTATATTTTCGAACTGCATCGGTATGCTCCGACCTAGTTCTGAACTGCATGAAGATTGATTTAGTAGTTTTGTGCGCGCAACTCGCGATGGTATTGTCTTATTTTAATATATCATAACATATTACAAAATTGAGACCATCGTGGCGTAGTGGAACACTGTCTAAAACGGGTTTAGATTTAGATAGACGGGGTTCGATCATCCTCCAGGGAATGATTGTTTTAAAATTATTTTCATCTCTCAATTTTGGTTACACGCAGCGGTGATTTCTGCCTCTAAATATGTAATGACTCGAGTTTTGGCACAGAGCATACAGAATATCTTAACACTAGGTTCTCCCTGACTCATATTTTATATCTATAGCCCCATCAAAATACACTCTTTTATTTGTTACTCATAGCTTGAAGTATACAGAATATTAAAACAAAGAGGAAATAATTAAAAAACTATAATATGAATAAAATATATATTTTAAATTTAAACGGCTTTATATTTTATATAATATTAAGAATAATAATACATTAAGTGTACCAAAAGCTAAAAGTAATGGGCAGCTAGCAAAGGATAAAGATCAAGAGAGAAAGCTTAAAGGTCATGGGAGTAAGAACAAAGGTCAAAAGTCAAGAAGCAAATAATAATTAATTTAATTGTTTCTTGTAATTCATGTTTAGAGCAATAAGGTTAAAAATTCGTTTCTTGCAAGTCATCAAAAAAAAGATATGCGGAAAAGCAGGAGAGAATGTTCCAGCATACCTAACATATGTCGTGATGAGGCGATGTATTTAAGGTATAGGTCTGTTTGCTAGTAGAAAATAGAAATTCGATTATTGTGTTCAAATAAATTATACACATATATATTGCAAGGCAAGGCAAAGTGCGGCGTTGAGTTCCGCCACGCAATGCCTCAATTCTGCGGAAAGTGGGGAACAGAATTGTTGCAAGAGAACAGAGTGTCTTAACACTAGGCTCTCAGGTTCTGTCTACCCTGCTATATGCGGGATAATGCGTGAAGTTAAAAAAAAAGGAATGAGTATATTGGTGAATCCAACCCAAAACTGCCCGCGTTTAAAGTCAAACGCTGTTTCATTGCGATGTCGTCTTCTGAATATATATAATTTATTTTATAATATATATATTATTTTATTATTAAGTTATATATTTAGCGAAGACACACAGTTGCAGAAATACGGTTGACGGTTCGATCTACACTCAAGGAAATATTCTAAATTATATAACTTCTCCGCTCTGGTAGACAAAATGTGGCGTTGAGTTCCGGAGTGTCTCGATTTCAGGTAGAAAGTGGAAGACTGAGTATTTTGACATTAGGTTCTACCTAACTATCCTTTTTTTTACGTGAGTAAATCCGTTACGGATACCCGCCCGATCGGGGACTCGGGACGGGTGTAAAGAGGCCACCCGTATACCCACTAAAACCTCACGATGCTCCTCCTCTATCGCCTATAGCAGAGGCCCACGGGAACTCTCGAATCTTCCGTGAAATCTCGGCTGCTCTGTCTACCCAGCTATGCGATTCTATATCAAAAGCGTGAAACATTTTATTATTCTGCAAATGTTTCAAAAGGCATTATAAATACATTACAAAAATAACCCCAAATTTTAATATCTAACACTCCATAACGTCCTATTGTTTATAAAATTCAATAAAAAAGAATTATAATTCTGCATAAATTTAGAATAAAGTGGCATAAAGGTGATTTAATTTCCATTGTTGCTTAAAAATTTAAACCGGAGGCTATAGTATGTCGATTAATCATCTTGTCATAAATGCGATTTGGACCATTCACTACCCAAAAGGTTAGGAACAGAACCAAAACAAAGCGAATGAAAAAATTTAATTGTGGACACGATTAAAACAAAAATTTCACATTATTGTATTTATTTTGTTAGACAATTTTGGGGAACGCTTGCTTATTCGAATGTGTTTGTTCTCAGAATGGAGTAAACAAACGATGTTTGATTTGCTTTTTCGTTAATTAAAGAACATCCATTTGTTTTCCTTGTTTTTCTGTTTATAAATAATGTGTTTTATTAATGTATTATATTATGGCATAGAGGCAAATAGCATCTAAGTAATCATCATTGGTTGTTAGTTCGATTTCCATTCGGGGGAAGGATCATATTTAAATCATTTTCTTCTCATGCTCTAGTAAGAAAAGCGCGGCGTTTAGTCTCAACACTAAGCATATGACGACGTCGCATGTCATGGTGCAGAGGCACAAGCGTGCGACTGTAAACGCGACAGGTTGTGGGATAGATTCTTACTCCAGGAAATGTAAAATTTAGTATCTTCATTTCTTGGGTTTGGTAACAAGGCAAAACGCGGCGTTGAGTTCCGCCACTTAACACGCAATGCCTCAATTTGGAGGAAAGTGGGGAACGGAAATGTTGAAAGAGACTGGAGTGTCTTAACACTAGGTTCACTGGTTCCCTCTGCCTACCCCGCTACATGCGGGATACAGCGTGAAGTTAAAAAAAAAAACTAAGCATAAAATGACTCGAAAAGAATCAGTTTCAAATAAAATACACGACAAAGTAAAATTATTACAAATAACTCAAAAACTATTCAACAATTCTTAAATAAATATAAATAAGTCACATCAAAACTAACATAACCGCACTGAAACCTAACACAGGAACTCACATACACAAAATTCAACTGAACTGAGAACCTCTTTTTTGAAGTCGGTTAAAAATATGTATGTATACACCGAGCAAAGGTGTCGTATTATTTCATCTCACTGCATTCACTCTATTGTTTGTTAACGCTATGGGCGTTATAACCATTGTTGGAACTTTATTAATTAATTCACCGAGGTCTAATCTGGGATATATTTCATTTGAATATAAAAATTATAGGGTTAGCTTTATTACTGCGACGTGGTGGTTTATATTTTTCGGAAATTTAATAGAGTTGCCTGGTTACGTAAAACGCCCTGCAAACAGCGGCACAAGCGTGCAACTATAACGCGACAGGTTGTGGGTTCGATTCCCACTCCAGGAAATGGAATTTTTCATTTCCTGGGTTTGGTAACAAGTTGAGTTCCGCCGCTCAGCACGCAATGCCTCAATTCGGCGGAAAGTGCGGAACGGAGTGTCTTAACACTAGGTTCTCTCTGCCTATCCTGCTATATGCGGGATACAGCGTGAAGCTATGTATGTCTGTATGTATGTATGTACCTCTACTTGTACCTTTAGTGCAGGCAAATTAGTCAAATGTGGAAATACCGTTATTTTGAACTTTAATACTCTGTAATATTTGTAATTAACACAAATAGCACAAAACCCATAACAAAAGAGATATTTTCAATAAATATGAAAAAAACGATTTTTGGACTTTTGACCTTAGAATTTCTATAGTCGCGTACACCTTACGATACGTAGATATTGAGATATGTTTTAGGGTTAACATAAAAACAAAGGTTTTTATAAGTTTGTAGCTGACTATCTCTCATTCTGAGGTAAAGGCCTTAATTTGCCAGGACCACTTTACCTATGTTTATTTCTGTTCAATATGAGAGAAGCTTAACCAAAATGCAGAATGAATATGCTTCTATTGAAAATATATATATATATATATATATATATATATATATATATATATATATATATATATAGTGGATATTAATAACTAAATATTTTAATTTCATAAATTATATTTACTAAACTAACTTTTTAAAATATATTTAAAAAGACCTAATACGTAAAGAAAAAAATCAAATGCCATCATCAGTGGGACAGTGTCGGATACTATGGTTGTCAATTCAATCCCTCACCCGATAAAATATTTTTTTATTTATGAATTCCTCTACTTTAACCAACTGTGACTTTGGGCTGCACTTTTTCAACATACAGCCACATCAGGTTACAGGAATAGGAACTTCGAACAGTACTTGAACAAGTGCAGGCTTAGGGGCCCCTTTAAAATGCATAAACCCTTTCAAATACCTCTATCTACTTAACTAAATTTCTAAAGATCCTACTAATACCGCCTTTAAAATACGTGCTACATATTTACTCATGTTAAAAGACACCAGAATATGAAAAAAAAAACAACAAAAACTTTCATAGTTCCTAACTTAGGGCATAACACTATATTTTTATTAACCCCAGTATAAAGGGATATAACAGGAAGGTTGTTACACAAATTAAGTCTTCATAAAGTTCTTACACGGCCTTTCCGTAATTATATTTTACGAGCGAAGGGTTAAGGGCGAGTTACTGTATAATGCAACGCGAACCCTTTTTATTTATTTGGAGAATGAAATTGGACGAAAATCACCAAAGTAATTGCTATCAGGTAGTTTAATGATGAATTAAGAAAATATCTAAGTGCAGTTCAAATCTGATGTATCCCGCGTATAGCGGGGTAGGCAGAGGGAACCTGAGAACTTGTTAACACTCCGTTCTCTTACAACAATTCCGTTCTCCACTTTCCGCCGAAAGAGGCATTGCGTGCTGAGTGGCGGAACTCAACGCCGCGCTTTGCCTTGTTACCAAACCCAGAAAATGAAATACTAACTTTTCCAGGAGTGAGAATCGAACCCACAACCTGTCGCGTAAGCGCGATGATCTATTTAATCTATCGATCGATATGATCTATTTAATATTAATTAAATAGATCATATTTTAAAGTTACTCAAGTTTACTTGACTTAATTAGATATTTAAAGAAGAACAAAACTTTTAAAAAGCTATATTTTATATCTTGTATTTATCTAACTAAAAGAAAGACACTTAACAAACATTGTAACAAAAAAATTTAAAAGCAAAATTTGCCTGAAGAATTTTCAGAATCGGCGTTTCAGTTTAAAATAGTTTATCGCTCAATATTTTGCTTCCCAGTCTTCATAAATACAATCAATACACGGCCGCTATCGTAAAGCTTGCTTACCTAAGTATAAAGAATGATTTTACCAATTTGATTTCTTTAACCGGCTTCCAAAAAATGAGGTTCTCAATTCGTGATTTCGTTTAATTGTGGTTAAAATGTGACAAGTAGTTTTTTTTTTTTTTTTTATGGATAACGGATGGCAAACGAGCAAAAGGACCACCTGATGGTGAGTGGTTACCTTCGCCCATGAACATCTACAACACCAGAGATGTTGTAGATGCGTTGCCAACCTAGAGGATACAGACGGATGGGGAGGACAATGTAATAGTCCACAATCGGAACCACCACATTTTAGGGAAAGGATGGGTGGGAAAGGGGAAAACCTGGCTTACATGCCATCAAACCGGAACACAACATAAGATATTTGGCGGTTCGTCTTTGACATGACAGTGGTCGCGAGCCAGACGGAGGACGAATCTCCTACCACCAAACAAAGTTTGTGAGTTATTCGTAATTACTATTTAGTGCATTTTATTGAGAGTTGGTTTTCTATTTCTTGTTAAAACCTTAATTACCTTCATGTGTTATCCTTACCAGGCTATCGTGTTGCCCACCCCCTAACAAATGGAGTGTAACTGTAATCACGAGTTGTGGATTTGATTCTTACACGAAATAACTATATTTAAAATTATTTACATTTATGCGCTCTGGTAAGAGGATGTGAGGTGCGGAATTGCGCTATTTAATGTTTTTTTTAACTTCACACTGTATCCCGCATATATCAGGGTAGGCAGAGGGAACCTGAGAACCTAGTGTTAAGACACTCCGTCCCCACTTTCCGCCAAATTTAGGCATGCGTGCTGAGTGCCGAAACTCAACGCCGCGCTTTGCCTTGTACCAAATACCAAGTACCAAATGACAATATATAATAAATAATACTAAACTTTTACATTTCCTGGAGTGGGAATCGAACCAACAAACTGTCGCGTTTACAGTCGTACGCTTGTGCTTCTGCGCCACAACAGGCATTTATTGGCCATTTAACGTAAAGTTTTGATTTCGAGTGAAAAGCGGAGAACAGAGTGCTTGACTCTAGATTTTCTCTAATTACTCTTTTATTAAAAAAAAAAAACATGGAGCCGGGAAACACATATAAAATCAGCATTACATTAGTTACAGTAAGTGAAACACTAGGTTTCGCTTTTCGTTTATTTTGAGTAATGATGCCAAGAACAGCATTAGACGAAGTCACTAAAATATATAAATTTGACAATACTATAGTTTTATCTATGACATTTTACAATTAAAAAAGTAGCTTTACATGTATGTCAAGACACTCTGGATTTAAGACATTGCGTATTTAACGGTGGAACTCAACGCCGCACGTTATTTTAACAGGGCGTATAAATTAAAATAAATGAAAATACCTCAAATTGATTTAGAACGCCTGTCGTGGCGCAGAGGCACAAGCGTGCAACTGTAAACGCGAGGCTATGGGTTCGATTCCCAATGCAGGAAATGGAATTTTACATTTCCTGGGTTTGGTAACAGGGCAAAGCGCGGCATTGAGTTCCGCCACTCAGCACGCAATGCCTTAATTCGGCGGAAAGTGGGGAACGGAGTGTCTTAAAACTAGATCCCTCTGCCTACCCTGCTATATGCGGGATACAGCGCTAAGTTATTTATGTATGTATGTAGATTTAGAACCTATGACCATAACTATGCAGTTACAATTTTAACACTGATTTCTATAATTTTTTGAGGCATTTATATCTTACAAAGCATATGCTCTTTCTCATGTAAAGGAGTAATTTACATTCTCAGGCTTGAAAGGCAGACACTGGCTATCCCTTTGCCTTGCCGCCAGTTTGTTCACGCTTCGTCATATGAATAGGTCTATTATACTAGAGACGTGTAGTTCATGAGCTTGGCTGCCACTCTAAATGACTTTAAGTTAAACTTTAACTATTGGAAATCATAAATACAAGTGTTTGTTGTTTTTATACGCAAAAACTACTGGATTTATCTATGGTATCTAAGGATATTTTATATTTTATTTTTTTTTAGCTTCACGCTGTATCCCACATAAAACAGGGGGAGCCTGAGAGCCTGTTCCACACTTTCCGCCATATTGAGGCATTGCGTGTTGAGTGGCGGAACTCAACGCCGCGCTTTGCCTTGTTACCAAACCCAAGATATGAAAATACTAAATTTTACAATTCCTGGAGTGGGAATTGAACCCACAACCTGTCGTGTTTACTGTCGCACGTTTGTGCCTCTGCGCCATGACAGGCAATATAATTTAAACATTTATATTTAAATTTCATCAACTGGGAATCGAACCTACGACTGTTTACAATCAGACGACCCCATCACGATAACCTGAATCCAATTATTAAATTCTAGTATTACAAAATGATCGGAACACATACAATGCACCAAATTTGCACAGAAACAATGATATTGCGAATGAACTGCTTCTCATATTTTACATATATGGTTCAGATAAGCGTACGACTTACTACATTCGGTATGTACTGAAAAAGAATTACAGACATAACTTGAGAGAAATATATACCTATCAATTTTTTTATTATAGATCGTTTATGTTTTAAAATGGGCAAGAATGTATATGAAAAATATATATATTTTGTTTGGTGGTGAGTTCGTCACTCCGTCTGGCTCACTGACCACTATCATGTCAAAGACAATTCGCCAAATATCTAATGATGTGTTCAGTTCGATGGCATGTAAGCCAGGTTTTCCCCTTTCCCACCCATCCTTTCCCCAAAATGTGAGGTGGTTTCCGATATGGACTACTACATTATCCTCCCTTTCCATCTGTATCCTCTAGGTCGACAACGCATCTGAGTATCTCTTGTGTTGTGAATGTTCATGAGCGAAAGTAACCACTTACCATCAGGCAGTCCCTTCTGCTCATTGCCATCCGGTATCCATAAAAAAAAAAAACTTTTGAAGTTGTTTTCTTCTTTAGTATTCCGACGAAGGATAAAATTAAATATTTTTAGAATTAATTAGAAATAACGCCTGTCGTGGCGCAGAGGCACAAGCGTGTAAACGCGACAGGTTGTGGTTCGATTCACGCTCAGGAAATAGAATTTTCATTTCCTGGGTTTAGTAAAGGCAAAGCGCGGCGTTGAGTTCACCACTCAGCACGCAATGCCTGCACTCAATCTGGCGGAAGAGATTAGAACGGAATTGTTGAAAGAGGAACACGGTGTCTTATTACTGGAGTTCTCAGGTTCCACTCTCTTACCCTGCTATGCGGGATACAGAGTGTAGATAAAAAGAAAAAAAAATCATATCTACGCTCTGGTGAGACAAAACACGGCGTTGAGTTCCGCCAATTAAAAGTATATACGGAGACCACGACGTATATTCTCTAACTAACCTGTTATGGGATAAAGAATGAAACTGCATATAATACAATATTGTACCATAAAACGATATTTATTTTCAATCTCTACCCCTAAAGCTATGGCCATAACGCTAGCATGCAATGACTCTATTTTACATACGCCTCACATGTCATGTCCAGTTGAGTAGCTTCATCTAAATTGCGTGAGTGTATTGTTACAAGCGCTTAGCTTGTAACATGGCATATAATGAAAATTGACTGGCATCGAATTTATATTTACGGTGTTAGGATTTGTGAGGCTTCAAATGGGTGGAAAGTGGAGAATGGAGAGATATGACACTACGTTTTTTCTGTTCTCTTGCTAGAACAATAAGTGAACAAAATAATTTAAACGTAGTTATTCTCTTTTATTATGTTACTAGCTTTCTGCCCGCGTGGAATTCGGTTATATCGCGTGACATGGTAAAGATAGTTTTTCCCAAGGTCTAGACTATTTGACAAAATTGGTTAAGTGGTTTAGGTGTGGAAGTAGAAAACAGTTGAACAATCTTACATGATTTTATGTTTGACAATAAGTAACTTCCATACATTCATTGCCTATTTCGACCCCTTCTACCCTTTTTTTCGTGACAAAAAGTATCCTATTAAGAGGCACGGGTTTGAATCCCGCTGCGTTCAAAATTTTTATACGTTTTCGAAATATGCTTTTATTAGCTTGGTATGTATGTAAATGTCTCTGTAACGGAAACCTGGAACGCGATTTTGACCGACTTTAAAATGTCAAATTAACAAAAAACAAAAAGAAATATTTAAAAAAAATACTAAAAATTCATGGACAAAAGCGTTTTATTTTTTCGCCTATTATATGCAATGCCAGTTAACTTATCAACTTATACACACCTTGATACCCATATTAAAGCATGAGCACATAATATTTTACATACCCATGCTCGACATCTAAATATTTGAGACGGATTCCTCTATAAACTTACAGTCAGTCACTAAATACACATGCTATATTTGTCGTCAGTCAAACGATGACATGCCTGAACAAATGCAAATTCAAAATTCAAATGTTCAAATTAATTGATTAAGGCCTGTGTGGCGCAGTGGAATAGCGGGTGACTGTAAACGCGATTGGTTGTAGGTTCGAATTTCACTCGGGGCTATGGTTATATATATTGGAACGAAGTTCCTTATCGCGCGTTGCGAAAGGGGGCTAGACAGAAAAAATTAAGACCAAAAATTGTAACGACTCTTTTTGCTATAGTTGTAAGGGGTACAAATTTTTTGCTTCACGTATTTATATATAGATTACAAAATGATTATTACTATTTTAATAGTAATTATTATTTTTTATTACACTGATCTAACAAAGTCAGACACAGTGTTAAGCTCAACCACTTAACACGCAATGTCTCAAATTCGAGTGAAAATCAACAAATAGGAGTGTGTTTTTCCCCTTTCCTACCCATTCTTTCTCTAAAATGTGGTGGTTTTGATAGCGGACTACTATATTATCCTCCCCTTCCATCCGTATCCTCTAGGTAGGCAACGCATCTACAACATCTTTGATGGTGTAGATGTTCTTGGGCGAAGGTAACCACTTAGGTACCATCAGGTGGTACTTCTGCTCGTTTGCCATCTGTTATCCATAAAAAAAGGAGTGTCTTGACACTAGCTTCTCTTTGACTACTCTGCTTTCTTTACTTTTCTTGTAATTTGATTAGCGTTACCGAATTTCTAATATATTTAAGAAGTTCCACATCAATAAAGTATGCTTTAATTCAATTTACATCCCCAAAGCTTCCAAAACAAAAATTTTAGTGCATTTCTGTTGTAATCAAAAATCACATACGTTATGGAGTGACCACATTATGGATAAAAGGATATTCTTTATACTTAACGATCATATTTATCGAATATATTTATTATTAGGAATACTTTTTAACATTATATAGCTTGTATGAAGTAAAACATGCAATAAAAAATAAAATTATTACGAATAACTCAAAAACTTCTCGTCAGACTTAAATTAGATATAAACTAGACTATATCAGCACTTAGCTATCATATAAAAAAAGAATCGTCAAAATTGTTTATCCAATTGAGCACCTTTTTTAGTTCTGTAATTTTTTTTTTTTTAGTTTTTTTATAACTAAGTAATTCTAGTTAGATATTTTTACATTGAGAATTTGAACTATCAGTTTAAACTTGTTGCGGAGTTTATTTTTTTTAAATAGGTAAACAACTAAAACAGCTATATTAGAAATCTGTGCTGGAATAGGTTGATAATTATGCTATATAAACTAATCTTAGGATTAATTTATTCCATACTTTTTTTCAATCAGTAATAGAATAAATAAATGATGAAATCAAATAATTTCTCGTAGATTCAAAATAAAGTATTTTTTTAATCAACATAAAAATATGTCAGGATAAAACTAATTTAAAATACTCTAACATATTAAATATACGAGCTTATTTCATTGATTCGCAGTCGAGAGGAAGATAATATTTCAATGACACAATGACCAAGCGCGGCGCTCAGTTCCGCCATTTGACAGACAACTTCTCGATTTTCAGCGAAAAATAGAGAACGGAGTGTATTGTCACTAGGTACTCACTGACTACTCTTGTATGCGGGGAAAGGTTGAAATAACGCTAATTTTATTATTTCTACGATATCGTATCGTACACTCTAAAAGGTTTTAACACAAAAGTGTAGAAAATAGTGCGAGTGATATATAAAAGCACTTGGGTAGCTAATTGGAAGTATATATAAATCACGATGACCGTCAGACGAAAACAATTCGCCACATTGGCTTTTGGCTCCTGAGATTTTCAGATTTGGCTTAAGCCATACCTATTTATACCATGATGTATTTGAGCGAAGTTATAATCTGGTTAGAGGTTTTCACTTGGCAGGCTACTTTTGCATTTTCTTTATGGTTTTTGTCGTTTGACGTTGGATTTACTTCCGTTTCCGTTTCCGTGCGATTGGTAATTATTTATATAATGTATTGAACATTTTCATTCGTGAACATTAGCTTTCACCCAAATTTAGGACATTACGTATTAAGTGGAGGAACTCAACGCCGCTTTGTGTTACTCGTGATTTTTTGATATCATTATCCCAGTAAATGAAGTAAATAGGGAGATAATCAGTTAAGTAATGAAATAAGAAATTGTGGTCATTGTATCGCAGTGGGATACCGTCGTAAACGGTTGTAGGTTCGATTTCTACATGGAAAATTGATTATATTGAAATTATTTTCATTTTAATTCACCAGAACCTTCATAAATCTCGAATTCTAGCGAGTGAGAGGAAGAAGAGAGAGAAAGAAAAAAGAAAAAAAAAGAAGAAAGAGAGAGAAAGTGAAAGCCTGAAGAGTGTCTTGATATTAAGTTCTCTCGGACTACTTCGCCATACGAAAATGTGTACTCTACTATATTATCTTTAATTTAAATTTATTTTCAATAAAACACATTTTTTTTCTTATTTACACTAGTGTTTTTAGTTCTTATTAATTATTATTTATTTTTTCAATTTTAGTTAGAATTTTTTATATTATTGCATTGTCATTGATCCTCGTATGCAAAAATTCTAATAAATCCAACATTTTTAAATCCATTAAAATCGCGTTCAAAGTTTCCGTTACATAAACACACGACAGAAGCTACTAAAAGCATATTAAAAATATCACGCTGTATCCCGCACATAGCAGGGTATGCAGAGGGAACCGGAGAACCTAGTGTTAAGAAAGTCCATTCTCTTTCAACAATTTCGTTCCCCACTTTTCGCCGAATGGAGGCATTGCGTGTTGAGTGGCGGAACTCAACGCTACGCTTTGCCTTGTTACCAAACCCATGAAATGAAACTACTAAACTTTACATTTCCTGGAGTGGGAATTGAACCCACAACCTGTCACGTTTAAAGTCGCACGCTTGTGCCTCTGCGTCTCGACAGGTGGCAAATATATTATTATTTTAAAATATTAATAACAGTAAAATTTACAAGCTCCTCCCACGCTTATTTCATATCAATTTTGAAGACTGAACCAAATTCGAACTCGATTCATGTAACAAGAATTTAATATTGACACTGATATAAGTTAAACGAAGCTGAGGAAGTTATGGGTATATGAAATAACCTCGATTTATTTCAATATATATTAATTAGTGTAATATGTATTATAATATATAATTTATTCAACGCCTGTCGTGGTGCAGAGGCACAAGCGTGCGATTATAACGAGACAGGTTGTGGGTTCGATTCCCACTCTAGGAAATGGAATTTTTCATTTCCTGGGTTTGGTAACAAGGCAAAGGGCGGCATTGAGTTCCGCCACTAAGCATGCAATGCCTCAATTCGACGGAAAGGGGGGAACGGAGTGTCTTAACACTAGATTCTCTAGTTCCCTCTGCCTACCCTGCTATATGCGTGAAGTTAAAAAAAACAATACTACAAAAACCGTAAAAATGGTGAAATTGTACCTATATGTCAAATATACGTGCATGTTTGTACTAAACTTTTAATAACCACTTCAACTTATATCTGAATTGAATAGAAATTTAAATGTACGGAAAATGTGCTAGCTTATTACGATGAGAGCTCGGTCTCTTAGAAAGTTTAGATTTTATTAAGAACATGTAACTTGTTATATGTTTTAAAGTAGTACACTTTATTCATACTTCAATTATTTTCAAAATTTAATTTGTATGGGAAAGAAATATAACAGAATATGTTAACAAATTATATTAAATGCGCTTTTGTAGCTTGTAGCTTATATTAAGACCATTGAGGTGTAGTGGGACAGTGTCTTTAAAAACGGTTGGTTGTGGGTTCGATTTCCGTGTAATTTCAATTCATCTTTGTCAAATGATAAGTTTATATAAATAAATTATGTCGTTTTTGAAGTCAAAACTTATTGAGCAACGTTCTGCAATTTTTGTGATGGGTCAATAATGTTAAACTCGCGTCAGGACATGTCACCCTGATCGAAAATTCGTAAGACGCAAGTAAACTTTGACTTTGGAATGAAACAAAATAGACAATCTATTATTCTTACAAATAAAATCAAGAAGTGTTTTGGTGATGATTGTGAACAATTTTTAGGTAATCGCTATAATTCAATTAATAAATCTTCTCCATGAGTTGTTGATCTCTCTTCTTTATTTGAGTCTTTCACCTATGTGTTTCCTACGCTACCATGATAAAGTTTTCACTTCTACCGGCACTCAGAAGTGCAACCCGTTGTTTTTTTAATTCTTACAGGCTATATCTAGAGATAGAGATATTAATATCATCTACGTAAGCGACTATTGATCCAGACCATTAAAACTGGACCGCCTTCGAGTGCCCGTTATAATTTTCGTCCATATTAATTCCAATATCCACAGCTATTTAAGGTATTTACCCTTAAAGGTCAACCCTTAAATACCTAAAATTCTCTCCTGGCGAGTTCTTATAGGTGTATATATCTATACATAGATGTAAAGAAACGCCTGTGGTGGCGCACAAGCGTGCGACTGTAAACGCGATAGGTTTTGGCTTCGATTCCCACTCCAGGAAATGTTAGTCTTTTCATTTCCTGTTGTGTTGAGTTCCGCCATACAACACGCAATGCCTCAATTTGGCGGAAAGTGGGGAACGGAAATGTTGAAAGAGAATAGAGTGTCTTATCACTAGGTTCTCTGGTTTCCTGTGCCTACCGCGCTATATGCGGGATACAGCGTGAAGTTAAAAAAAAGAAACAAATAAAATTACATCTTCCGATACGTTTACGATTTGGGTTATATTAACCGACTTCAACATAAGGAGGAAGTAATCAATTCGAAGGATAAGTTTTTACTGGGTGAACCAATTTTGACGATTATTTTTTTATACGATAGTTAGTGCTTCTGATAAAGTCTCATTTAAATTTAGCTAAAACAGTTTTAGAGTGACTAGTTTTAGAGTAATTCGTAATATTTCGCATTTCAAAAACTAAGTTTTTGCTGCTGATAAAATAATCTCAAGTTTTCTTTTTTTAATTAAAGCTATATAATATTTGTTTGTGAATTCGGACTTACATTCTATAATCACTTATTTTTTTTTAATAATTATTTATAACGTACTCATACAAGACCTTTTTGACATTTTCTCAGAAAATATGTATGTATTTCATTAAAAAACATAATAAAATATGACTTCATACGAACTTATTTATAAAAGAAAACTGTATCCGTTTAAAATTAAAATTTTAATATGAATTTACAACATAATCACTGCCAAGAAAATTGTTTCAAAATTCACAACTGATCATAAAACTAAAGTAAAAAGATTAAACGTCGTTTGAAATAGGCTATTAACTTTTTTGAAAGAAAACACCGGTTCCGACACTCGCTTAGTGGGTAGTGCAACAAGAAAAAATATTCTTACCCATCCCGTAACACAGTTAATGACTGGTCTCCCCGTTAAGACTGTGGTACAAGTTGGAAGAGATAGACTTATTACTATCTTTTTTCTCATGTAAGGAAATCCTGTTACGGATACCCCCTCAATTGGAGACTGGGATGGGATATGAGGGACTCCGGACGCCACTAGCTGAGGCCACGGGAACAACTAAATCTTCAGTGACCCTCGGCAGTCGACTTCTTATTGATTTCCTATCTATAGTAATACGTGGAGGAAATGTTAGTAACCTTTTTTCAAAATTGTTCAGATGAAGGAATATGATGTTTGACATATTTTAAGTTCACTTGGAGTTAGAATTCAGGAAGTAAATATATTTTTATATAATAATGCATTAGAAATACAGAAAATTAATCAAAATCAAAATCAAAATATTCTTTATTCAAATAGGCTATAACAAGAACTTTTGAATCGTCGATTTACAGAAGATGTTAGGAGTTTCAGTCCTAACGGAAGCTATGCTAATGTAAAAAAGGCGCTAAGGCAGTCCTGCTGAGAGGAATGGGTTAGAAACTCAACAGTTGCTCTTTTGATATAAAATGTTATAATAAATTTACAGCAACGATAAGCCTCCTGAGCGAGCAACGACAGCATTTAATTCCACACATTAACATCTGTATAGTATTCTTGGACAGAATAATATACTTTAATTAAATAAAATAAAAGTTACACACACTACTTTTGTATAAAATGACATACAAGTTGCTAAGGCAACGCGTTGTTTACGCCGGTGTCTCTAATCACTATAATTGCGAAAATTTGTTAAAATAAATAGATAGGTGCTTGTTACTTTGATATAATATTTCATAAAAATCATAAAATAAGACAAATTAAATATATATATATTTTTTATTACAGATTGTTTTCCGCAAAGCACTTCACTGCCCGGATTCGAGAAATTACCTGTAAAGTAGCGGCATTCAACGCCGGGAATCGAACCCACGACCAATACGACAGTATTTGCCCCACAACGCCTTAATTACATTAAATATATGAAAAAATATGAATACTTTATCGCTACATCCTCTCCCTTAAAGGTCCTTCTGTATATAAGTTCTAGTTAACTTAAATAGACGCATTAAATGTTAGTTGCTTGCTGCATTGGGATTAACTTACTGAAACGGTTGTAATCTATGCTTGATATTAACTTTTAACGTCAAACTAATTGTTTAAATTATAATAGTATGACTAAATGTACTAATAATTATTAATTACTGTAGCCCTTTTGGCGTAGTTAGATAGTGAGAGAGTATCTGGTTGTAAACGCAATGGTAATTGGTTCAATCCCTGTTCAAGAGGAACTGGAAGGCATTAAGTTCTGCCTTTCGATGCACAATGTCTAATGTTTTGTTTGGTGGTGGGAGGGTCGTCCTCCGTCTGGCTCGCGACCACTATCATGTAAAAGATGATCCGCCAAATATCTAAGGATGTGTTACGGTTCGATGGCATGTAAGCTAGGTTTTTTCGCCTTTCCTACCCATTCTTTCCCCAAAATATGGTTGTTTCGATGGCGAACTGCCGCGGCCACTACATTGTTCTCCCCCTCCCATCTGAACACTAGGTCCGCAACGCATTTACAACTTTGGTGTTTGTGGGACAACTTACCATCTGGTGGTCCTTCTGCTCGTTTGCCATCCTTTAGCAATAAAAAAAAATAATAAAATAAAATTTGGGAGAAGTGTCTTGGCATTATACTCTCCCTGCCTACTATATGGTAAAAAACATGGAGCTGAAAAAAAGATAAAGGATAATCATTATCCTTGTCATCTTAGCAAGAATATCAGGTTTATGCCAAAAAAAATCTTGCATTTACCTAAAAAAAAAAAATTTTTATTTATTCATTACATTTTTTTACAGTATATGTTGACATTACAAAAGAAAATACACTTAAATGAGCAAGAAAACCGCTGGAATGTCATTATCGTTAAATCTGAACTGCCACATGTTCAGATTTAAATCCAATTTCCAAATTAGATTAAATCAATTGTTTAAAAGTAAGTCAGAATAGTGTTATAAAGTTTTCTTAAGTTGATTGGTTGATAGATAGATACAGGTGGCGTTACGCTAAGAAAGCGCACTATATAATAAAATATTAAAAGAATCGTAACGAATACATCTAGATTTTTAATCAACTTCAACTACAGGAAGGAGGTTTTCAATTCAATTCTATTTTTTAATGTAATATTTTTATTTTCTCCCTCTGGTAACAAGTCAAAGCGCGGCGTTGAGTTCCGCCACTCAGCCCGCAATGCCTCAATTCAGTGGAAAATGGGAAACGGAAATCTTAAGAGAACAAGGTGTCTTAACACTAAGTTCTCAAGTTACCACTGCCTACCCAGCTATGTTCGGGATACAGCGTGAAGGTAAAAAAAAATATTTTTTTTTATTGAATACTTAAAAGAACCTAACAGAAATTTAGTTATTTCACTTTAAAAAAGCTTTAGATTTTAAATAATGATTGGTATTTTCATTTTCTGAGTGTTGTAACAAGGCAAGGCGCAGCGTTGAGTTCTTTCCCTAAGCACGCAGTGCCTGAACCCATCGGAAAGTGGGGAACGGAAATTTTAAGAGAGCGGAGTGTCTTAACACTAGGTTCTCAGGTTCCCACTGCCTACCCTGCGATATGCGGGATACAGCGTGAAGCTAAAAAAAATAATAAAATGTTTTTTCAATGAGGACTTAAAAGAACTTAACAAATTAAGTGACATATCACTTAAAAAAAGCTGAACACAATAACTTATTGTCTATCCCATTCCATGAATACAATATGTGGTATACGCACGGTTGCCTCACAAAGTATTATTCAATGGTATTCTCTTTTAGTTTCATTTTTCGTTTTAATGAATGCCTTTAACGATGCTCAATTATTGAGACAGTTACTGTCGTTCATTATGCAAAATTTTAGTTAAGAATGCAGTTTTTTTTAATAAATGTAGGTGAAATGATAGCCTTCTCTTTTTTATGTCAGCAAAGTATGAAAAGTTTTGATTGTTTATTCAATTTAACGAGAATTTAACAAGGGCCCCTTAAACCTACACTTGGGTGGTAAGTCCCAGGCACTCTTCAAACTCCTCTCTCTGGAACGCGACGGGCCCGACCTCCGTATGGTGGAACCATGGTTGCTAAGGAGTTTCTTTTCGTCATTATTATGTGAAGAAATAACTTTGTACTTCTAATTTTACTGAAGTATGAAATTTAGGACAGTTAAAGATTATATAGAAGAGTGCAGAAAGCCAATATTATTTGTATTAGTGTAACAGAAATATGTATATATTTTTTGTAACTTCATGCTGTATCCCGCATATAGCGAGGTAGGCAGAGGGAACCAGAGGACCTAGTGTTAAGACACTCCATTCTCTTTCAACATTTCCGTTCCCCACTTTCCGCCAAATTGAGGCATTGCGTATTGATTGGCGGAACTCAACGCCGCGCTTTGCCTTGTTACCAAACCCAAGAAATGAAAATACTAAATTTTATATTTCCTGGAGTGGGAATCGAAGCCATAACCTGTCGCGTTTACAGTCGCACGCTTGTACCTCTACGCCACGACAGGCGTTATACAGATAAAGTAAGCTATAAAAGCTAGTTATGTGTTATAATATATATTTGAAATGTGCTAATTAAGTCCTTTCATTTGATACTCTACACGGTATCCATTGACGATTTTTTTGTTTTCATTAATGATGTAATTGTCTCTAAAAGGCAACATATTGAATTAAGAGTGACATCACGTATCTAAGAACACTTGGAGTATCAATACCTATCTAACGTCACCTTAATTATATAATTCGGTCCAGGGGTTTGGAAGATATGACATAATAAAGAATATTACAAACATACATGATATGCGCGAAAAACCTAACCCTCCTATGAAAGTCGCGTAAAAACTACTGCATAATCAAATATATGTATGCGAAAGCTTCTAGGAAAACGTTATTATGCTTAACTAGATATAAAAAAGCTTTTACTATTAAAGTGATATAATATAATATGAACAATGTATTTTTATTTATATATTTATTTATTTTTATTGTATTTTTTTTAGCTTCACGCTGTATCCCGCATGTAGCAGGGTAGGCAGAGGGAACCTGAGAACCTAGTGTTAAGACACTCCGTTCCCCACATTCTGCCGAATTGAGGCATTGCGTGCTATGTGGCGGAACTCAACGCCGCGTTTTGCCTTGTAAATTAATATTTAAAGCAATTTTTTGAAGCTAATATAAACACTTTTTAATATTAAGTTAATAAATCGTGTGCAAAAGTATAATGTGTGTATAAAATTATTTAAATTGCAGAAACTTCCGCCGTATTTACAATTTAAAACTGACCGTGGGAAATTAGTTTCGCTGGTAATATTCCGTGTAAACATATATTGTTCTATGTACTTTTATTACGCATACATTAGCAATATATTTTTAAGGAATTTTTGTACTATACTAGCTTTAACCCACGACTTCGCTTACGTAGACTATATGAGTATGATTTTTAATAAAAAAGAAAAGATTTCAAATAAAATACACTAAAAAGTAAAAATGTTAGGAATAATCCAAAAAAGTAATAGATCTTAACCATATTTTAATGGAAGCATACAACTCGATTCCCACCGGCTTGCCTAAGTTTAAAAAACAGCTCGCCAGTAAAATGTAAAGTTCGAAAAAACAAAGTCAAACAATGTTAGTCTAAAAAAAAGGGGTCGCCAGGAAAATATTGGGCAAAAAATTGTTGTATTGGTAAAAAAAGGTCATTGCCAAACTTCGATAAAGAAATTTATAGACACCTTGACATCCTATACTGGTATCCTTAAATATATCGGCTTTCCTAAAGATTACCGGCTTCCCTAAATATACATCGGATTCTCTTAATTTATCTAACTAAAAGTTTCACACCACGCCACTGATAGCTATTATATAAAAAAAAAACAGTTGTCAAAATTGGTACACATACTAAAAAGTTATGTTTAAATATGTACATACAAAAAATACAGTCGAATTGAGAACCTCCTCTTATTATGAAATCGGTTAAAAAGAGAGTTCTGTCAAAATGTGAAATCAAGTTTCTCGTGACAATGAATGATTACAAGAAAGGTTAGAAAGATAACATAAAAGGTAAGAAAGGTTATATAAAGATAATAAAAATATTCGGCCTCCTCAATATAAATACAAATGATATTAAACGATTAACCAAATTTAAATTGATATAGACGGCGGCGTTGAGTTCCGCCACTCAGCACGCAATGCCTCAATTCGGCAGAAAGTGGCGAACGGAATTGTTGTAAGAGAGCGGAGAGTCTTAAAACTAGGTTTTCTGGTTCCCTCTGCCTACCGTGCTATATGCGGGATACAGCGTGAAGTTAAAAAAAAAATTGCTATAAACTTAAATTAAAATTGATTCTAAGTATAAATCAAGCTATTGTAATCACATAAAAATAATACAAATAATAATATTATACAAAGAAGCCACTATACTGTAGTAATAGGCACACACATGCAAGGCAGTCCCAATGGCATCAGAACGTCACACCGTTTGCCGTGACATCAAATCAATCAAGATTTAAATTCATTACAACTAGAAATTACAAAAGTAATCATATAATAGCAATACGCTGATACTATTAAATATGTACACCTCATTAATAAACCACCGATTCCAGTATGTTTTGTCCATATATTGACTTTATATGGAATAAATGCATGTTGATATTGTATCAAAATGTAAATGTAATGAATAATTACTACTTAAATAGTATTTTACTTTAAATAAATTTATTTGATCTGTTTGAATGGGAAATATATATGAAATTGTATTCCGTAGAGAAGTTTGAAATGGGTGTAACAAAGATACAATCATTGAGTGACTATTAGAAAACGAATAACATAGATTAATTTCAGATAATTTTTAATAGAATAAATGTTAGCTAAAATTTGACTTAAACGTTCCTTAAATAATGTAAATGATCAATGAGAAAAGATTTCCTGAAATTCTTACTGACGGAATAAAATGAGATTTTACTATTTAGCTAAGAAAGATAAATCTGACAAGGCATAACTTCAAAATTCCAAGATTATTTTAAGATGGTTTTACAATATAAATAATGCTAACACAACAAACTGCGTTAAGTTCCGCCACTCAGCACGCAACTCAAAGGAAAATGGGGAACGGAAATCTTAAGAGAACCGAGTGACAACACTAGGTCTCCTCTGCCGGGAGGCACGCTGCACGGTATGCTACTTGCGGGATACAGCGTGAAGCTAAAAAAATAATTTAAACAGACATAGATAAATGTCAAGTAAACCCTTAAAGAAATATTTTAAACAATATAATAAATGCCCAAAGGCGGCCTTATCACGGCCTTATCACTAACAATGATCTCTTCCAGGCAACCTTATAATAAGGGACCGAAAAAGCGCAAAACAAGAACAAAAAAAATATTAATCAAATACATTAGCAAAAAAATTCAAATTAGTATATTAATCAATAAACCACCAATATTCTTACAATACACAGAGATTAACAATTTATATGCAATAACGTATCAAGTAAACATTATGAAGGCTGTAAATGGTATTGTGCGATGAGCAACGAAGAGATAGAGTACTCTTATCTTTTGTTATGTTTTGATAGCGCTCCACTGCCAGTATTACACGCTCTAACCGCAGCTGCGCCTTGGTTATCATTTAGAGGGTACGATACGACATATACATAAATATATTCATATATGTGGTAGTGTTTGAATGTAAACACGAAGTTGTGGGTTCGATTTCCATTCGGGAGAATGATTATGTTTATTTTATTGTCATTTTCCCGTCCTGGTAGGACAAAGCGTGGCGTAGAGTTTCACAACCTAGCCGACAATGTCTCTAATTCGAGTAGAAATCGGGGAGCACAATATCTCTACGAGAAAGGAAAAAAAATTGTAAAATATATTTTTTCATTACATGTTCTATTTTCCGAGGAAAGAGGGAAAGTAAAAACACACAACTCATTTTCACTCTCAGCTCATTTTAGAAATATCGTCTCTAAATTACGGTTTTGTTTCCATCAGTGGATTTACATAATTTGTTACTTTCTTTAAATTCAAAGTAATCTAAAATGAACCGTTTTTAAAATCTAACCAAGGCTTGATTACATTTCTTCCTTGACGATTTTTAGCTTAAAAATATTTTTACACCTGGAACCAATCCTACAAGCTGAAAGTGAATAATTTTACAGGCGAATATCTCCTAAGAAGAAAACATAATTTTGAAATGTAACACTCATTCAACAACAGTTATCCAAAACGATCAAATTTCCGACGTCTAGCGTACTGGGGTCTTCACTCTCTTCCCTTTTGGGGTCTTCACTCTCTTCCCTTTTGGGGGAGGAGGGGTGATGGCTTCAGGCTCTTAGGCCTATGGCCATGGGTTTCTTCACCGTCCATGAACATGGACGGGTCATCGGGTTGGCCCATAGGGCCTCTGTAGGGGTTCTATCTAAAAAAAAAAAAAAAAAATTTTTTTTTTTCTAAAACTTCCGACGTCTAAAATTTTAACTGAGTTTTCACTATGTTGAGTCAATCATGACGCACTGTGACAATATTTGTATAACGACAAATAGATTGATAATGATAGATAATGGTTATAGATTAGATTCCCACTCAGGAATTAATAAATAAAATACTTTGCATTTCTTCGTTCTACTAAGACAAAGCGTGGCGGAGTATCCCGCCGCTTAACACCCATTGATTTGATTTCGGTAGAAGCATAAAATTGAAAAAAAGTATGAAGTGAGCTTTTATATTTTAAATCAATTTTTCTTCCCATATACATAACTTTTCAGATAAAGACAATAAAATAAGAAAGAAGTGAATAAACTCCTTAACATTCCATAAATTCAATCACAATCATAACGCCTGTCGTGGCGCAAAGGCACAAGCGTGCGACTGTAAACGCGACAGGTTGCGGGTTCGATTCCAACTCCAGAAAATGTAAAATTTTTAGCAAATTCTTTTCTTGGGTTTGGTAACAAGGCAAAGCGCGGCGTTGAGTTCCGCCACTCAACACGCAATGCCTCAATTTGGCGGAATGTGGGGAACGGAAATGTTGAAATAGAATGGAGTGTCTTAACACTAGGTTCTCTGGTTCCCTCTGCCTACCCCGCTATATGCAGGATACAGCGTGAAGTTATAAAAAAAAAAACAATCATAACTTTGAAGAAAGGGGAGCTCTAAGATGTGCCTGGGATTGCGACCAAAGTGTAGGTGTTAAAGGGCCCCTTTAATATACAAAAAGCCTCCACTCTCTTCCTCTGCCTAAAATATATTATTGACCACAAAATAATGAATCCGATATCGTATCGTATCATATAAACGCACATTTCACAACAATACAGTGCTATTCGAGTTAACTTGTGGTATAAAGGCGACACAGCACAATCGTGATTACAGAACCGCGTTGCTTCGATTCTTATTGCTTTGTATATGACTGATGAAAATCAATGTAATCTAGTAATATTAGCTTTCGGTTTAGTTATTTATTTTATTACTTTCAAAATAAATGAAAATTATTGACTTTTTGGTTCAAATGTAACTCATTAAATATTATCTTTTCTGTCTGTCGCGGCGCAAAGCCACACGCGTGCGCCTGTAAACGTGACAGGTTGTGGGTTCGACTCCCACTCCAGGAAATGAAAAATACCAAATAATATTTAATATTTTTTATTTCACTCTGGTAACAAGGCAAAGCGCGCCGTTGAGTAACGCCACCCAGCACGTAATGCTATAGCGGAAAGTGGGAAACGGAAATGTTAAAAGAGAACAGAGTGTCTTAACACTAGATTTTCTGGTTCCCTCTGCAAAGCCGACGCTGCTGTGAACAGGATATAACGTGTGGAAAAAAAAAACAAAAATTGATTATATTTCAATTATTTGCATTCCCTTCACTCTGGTAAAGATAAAACGCGGCGTTAAATTCCGCCACTCAACTCAACTCCGAAAACGGTAAACGGAGTGCCTTATCACTTCTCTCTGACTACCCTGCATCAGGATAAAGCGTGAAGATTTATCCTCATATAGACACTAAAAACTAACTTTTATTTTGAAATAACGTAATAATGTATCGAAAACTGCTAACAAGGTGTCAAAGTAATTGCGAACTTAACAAATCTAATCAACACGTCTCGAGACCGAATATAACTTTGTCACAACTATTATCAACCGTGTTCTTTATAAAGTTTTGTGCTTTTATAGTATGTCAAATAAAAATAGATATATTAGTTAATACTAATGGAATATAAATTAATTTATCAATTTGGCGGAAAGTGGGGAACAGGAAAAGTGGGGAAGTGAGGTTTTCAGGTTCCCTCTGCCTACCCTGCTATATGCGGGATACAACGTGAAGTAAAAAAAAAAAAAGAATATAAGTATTGCTTGAATGGTATTGAGGCCATCGTGATGCAGTGGGACAGCGTCTAACTGTAAACGCGACAGGTTGTGGGTTCGATTCCCACTCCAGGATATGAAAATATTAAATAATATTTAGTAATTTTATATCCTCGCTCTGGTAACAAGGTAAAAGTATTGTGTTGAGTTCCGCCACTCAGCACGCAATGCCTCAATTCGGCGGAAAGTAGGGAACGGAGTGTCTTAACACTAGGTTCCCTCTGCCTACCCTGCTACATGCGGGATACAGCGTGAAGCTATGTATGTATGATACCCATCCCAAAATCTGGGTTACAGTGTCAGCAAAAATCTTTATGCCACTGAAAAACTGAACAAAATAAAAAGAACTGTAATAAAAGATAAAAAAAACGTGTAACTCCGTACGACACACGTTCGACTAAACTTTACTCGTGGGGCGATACTTTCTTAGAAAAAGGAAGAATAATTATTTGGATGTGGTATTTTGTCATAAAATTATTGTTATTATTTTTTTAACTTCACGCTGTATCCCGCATATAGCAGGGTAGGCAGAGGGAACCAGAGAACCTAGTGTTAAGACACTCCATTCTCTTTCAACAATTCCGTTCCCTACTTTCCGCCGAATTGAGGCATTGCGTGTTGAGTGGCGGAACTCAACGCCGCGCTTTGCCTTGTTACCAAACCCAAGAAATTAAAATACTAACTTTTACATTTCCTGGAGTGGGAATCGAACTCACAACCTGTCGCGTTTACAGTCGCATGCTTGTGCCTCTGCACCACAACAGGCGTTAAAATTAATATAATATGTAAATATTTTTAACTGACTTCAGAAAAAGGACGAAGTTTAGAATTTGACTATATTTTTTAAGTAATTTGCCGCAAAAAATAATACTGGATGAACCAATTTGATGATTTTTTTATATATGATAGCTAGTTCTTTATCTGATGAGTAGTTTTTGAATTCCTCGTAATAATATCACTTTTTAATGCATTTTATGTAAAGTAGATATTCGTTTTTCTGTTAAAATCTTAATTATTACAGCTATATGTCTCGTAGTATTCGGGGAGAAGCTAGTGACAAGAGTCTCAAGGTCTGCCCGAATTTGAGACATTGCGTGTCGAATGGCGGAATTTAATACCTCTCGTCATGTTACCATTTACCAGAGCGAAGAGAAACAAAAATAATTTAAATATAAGCAACAAGGCAAAACGTGGCGGTGGAGTTCCACCACCATCACGCAATGCCTCAATTCGTGAAAATTGGGAACGGAGTGTCTTAACACTAGGTCTCTGCCACCCTGCTATATGCGGATACAGCGTGAAGCTATGTATGTACATACACGTAAGTATCTAGTATATGATAAAATTTATTTAAATGTATACTATTTTAGTGTAAAGACCAGTACAGTATAAATTCATTTCATATTAAAGCTGTACAGTCGAAGCTCAGGTCCAATTAGATATTCTTAGGAGTTAACGAATGCACTGATCAAAAAAAGCTTTCTAAAATGAATATGAAGAAGGATTTTCTGTTTTAAGCAGCCACTCAACATGAAAAAATACATGCTAGTTATAGAAGGACTTACATATTTTTTAAAAGATGTTATGTTAAAAATATTTTGTGATTTTTGTATTATATGAGTGTGGTGGTAGACTGGGGCATATTCCGTTTATAAGCGGTGGTTGTCAATTCGATATCCACATTATTTCAGTACCTCAAAATTATTTCAAAATAGATTCTTTTTATCCGACTGTCAGAGCAGGGATATGTTTTTCGCGTGTATCATGTATGTTTGTAATATTCTTTATTATCTCATATCTTCGAAATCCCTAGACCGATTTATATAATTAAGGTGACGTTAGATAGATATTGATACCCCAAGTGTTCCTAGATATGTGACGTCACTCTTTATTCGTTATGACGCCACCTAGAGGCAATTATGTCATATTACGTCGTTGATGGGTACCGTGTGGGGTACCAAATGAAAGGATTTAATAAGCACATTTCAAATACGAGTATATAACACACAACTAGCTTTTATAGCTTACTTTAATTGTATTTGCTTGCTAAATTTGAAGAATTGGTTCAGTCGGGTTTTTTGTTCTTTATAATTATGTGTGTAATTCTAGGCTTTCTTTGTCTACTCTATTATAAGTAGGAAAAGCGTGAAGCTGTATAGGTCGATAGGGAGATTGTATTTACGAGTACATTTCTTTAATAAATATACCCATCACCACAGACTACTACTGTATGATGCGTTGAGTTCATAAAAGTACTTACAGTTAGTATTTTCAATAGAAGCATGTTAATTCTGCATTTTGGTTAAGCTCCTCTCTCTCCCATATTGAATAGAAATAAACAAATGTAAAGTAGTCCAGGCAAATTGGAGGTTTTACCTTGGAATGAGAGATGGTCAGCTACAAACTTATAAAACCTTTATGATGACCCTAAAACATATCTCAATATCTACTTATCGTAATATCGGTGTACGCTACAGAAATTCCATGGTCAAAAGTCAAGAAATTGATTTTTTCACATTTATTGAAAATATCTTTTGTTATGGGTTTTTTGCTATTTGTGTCTCAAATATTATAGAGCACTAAAGTTCATAATAACGGTATTTCCACATTGAACTAATTTTCCTGCACTAAAGGTACAAGTAGAGGTACATACATATATATATATAGCTTCACGCTGTATCCCGCATATAGCAGGGTAGGCAGAGGGAACCTAGTGTTAAGACACTCCGTTCCCCAATTTTTGGACATCATTTAAATGAACTTTTTTCAATTTTCTTACTGTTACATTTAAAAAATATAATAATCCGGTCCATACATTCTTACATCGGAAATGAACAGATTATTCGAACTCAAGTCTCATAAGAAAGTTATCTCATTATACGGTAATCCCGCGCTACCGGTCAGTACCTATACGTTGTTAATAAATAGAGATTATTGGGGTTTTACTGTTCTTTTGGTAGGACCCTTAAATATAATGTTAATTGTGGATTATTTTTTATTTTTGCTTCAAAATTCTTTTTTTTCATTGAAGATTTTTGTTATGGTACAAAGAAAACTGACTTTAAATAAAATGTACTGGAACAAAAAATTACGAATAACTCGTAAATCATTTATCAAATCACTAGATATAATATAAAAAAAGAATCTTCAAAATAATCATTATGGCGAATATTTTTATTTTCAATTTTAAAATTGTTTTTAATATGATTGAAAAATGTTGTTCAAATTTATAGAAGTTACTATATATTTTAGTTTAAAGAATATTATAAAATATTTAACAATAAAGGAAACCGACTTCAAATACCTGAAAAGCAAAATCACTAAAAGCAGAAAAAAAAAAATATTACGAATAACTCTAAAACTATTCGTCAATAATAAAATAATTTTCGAAATTGGTTCATCCAGTAAAAACGTTTTTAATTTTAGTAGAACAATTTTTTTGTTCATATTTTTAGACGTTTTTTTTAAATATTTAAGTAAAAAAAGTGTTGATATCTACGATATATTATTTCATTGACCTATCAGATCAAACGACCGTGATTAATCCTATTATTTTAACAAAGTTATTAGGATTTAACAAACAAAGAAAACCATATGCAAATAAAATTCATTAAAAAGTAATTTTTTTTTTCTTTTTTTTTTATGGATACCGGATGGCAAACGAGCAGAAGGACCGCCTGATGGTAAGTGGTTACCTTCGCCCATGAACATCTACAACACAAGAGATGTACTAGATGCGTTGCCAACCTAGAGGATACAGATGGAAAGGGAGGATAATGTAGTAGTCCGCTATCGGAACCACCACATTTTGGGGAAAGGAAGGGTGGGAAAGGGGAAAAACCTGGCTTACATGCCATCGAACCGGAACACATCATAAGATATTTGGCGGTTCGTCTTTGACATGATAGTGGTCGCGAGCCAGACGGAGGACGAACCTCCTACCACCAAAAAAATTACAAATAACTAATGAAATTATTACAAATAACTCAAAAACTACTTATCATATCTAACTTAATGCAATACAAACATACATATTTTTTTTATTATATATTTAATTTAAATGGTGCCACATTAGCTTTAGCTATCATATAAAAAAAGTATCATCAAAATTGGTCCACCCAGTTAAAAGTTATACAATGATACACATAAAAAAGCTTGTCTTTCATTTTGAATTTCTTAGTTTGTGTATTTCCTATACCCTAAGGTTGCCTGGAAGAAATCGCTATTTTAGCGATAAGGTCGTCTGTTGTACATCGTTTTCTGTTATTCTTTTATTTTAATTTTTTTTTTTATATATGGGTGTGTACAATAAAGAGTTTTTATTATTATTTTTATTACTAAGTCTGATTTTTTTTTTTAATCTTCATTATGCAATCATTATTCTTACCTTAAAATATAAGTAAAATAATTATTTTTTCCCTCATATTAATCGTTTAGAAGCTTAATATACATATATATTACACAGGCAATAACGTTTCGTATACAATAGTGACCAATACTGAGTTATATTGAGAAGGAGTATTGTTCGGTGTCTAAATAAAGAACTGTTGGTACAATGGCCTTAGGTCAATTACGTGGCTTATTGTATTTATGAAAATTAGAATATATTTAGTATCATCTGTTTTTAAGAGCAGGGTAGTCAAAGACAACGTAGTGTCGTGACACTCTGTTATCAATTCTTACCCAAAGTCGAGCAATTGGACGTTGAGTGTTAGTATTAGGCTCTCTCGAAACTAGTTGTTTTCTTGCAAATTGAAAATTTTAGGCAATAGATAAACCCAATATGATAAATAACGTACAACGTTTGGTCATATGATTCAATGCCCACTCGGGGTAATGAATCTAAATTATTTTCATTACAGCACTCCGCACGCAATGCCTGAATTCGGCGGAAAGTGAGTAACGGAGTGTCTGAACACTAGGTTCCCTCTGCCCTCTATATGTGGAATACAGCGTGAAGCTATGTATGTATATATGTATTTTTATTTCGTTACTCTAGTAAAACAAAGCTCGGTGTTGAGTTCCGTCCTTTTTGACAATGTCACGATTTTGGGCTGAAAGTGAAGAAGTGTTGTCATTGTTCTATCTCCTTATTCTTCTACTGCTTTGCAAGAATAAGTGAGGAGCTATCTATATATAAATATGTGAAGCAAAAACTTGGGATCCATTTTTAGGCAAATTACGCGGACAGAGGAGCATGAAACTTGGCACACTTATAGTTTATATAGAGAAGGAGTGCACAATGATAATATGTTTTTAAAATAAAACATAAAAAATATATAAAATTAATAAAATAAATGTTACACACACTACCATTGACATCCGTGCTAATTATAAAGTGTCTTATATATAGGTTGCTAGGAAGCGTTATTAACGCGTCAACGGGGACACTAGCAAATATTAACATTTCCCTAATAAGAAAGGAACCCACAACTACCACGTGTCAGGTCACTCTGTCAGGTATTTTAAAACTGTGCCAAAGGAGCGAAATAATATTCATATTCAAACGATTATTAGAAATCCGAATACATATCAATTTCTTTTAATACTAATCTAGCTCACTTGTCTCCATCGTCCGTTTATTTTAATAACTAAAAATTTTAAAGTAATTTAAGCCATATTAACAAGACCATAAGGTTTAATTTCAATTATCTTTTAAATCAATGCAGTATTCGGTAGTATTCGAATAGGGCTGAGAGTTGTCGATAATCGAATTTCAATCACGTATGTTCATTATTTACGGTAAAATTTGTGAAGCGGAAGTGAAGGTAGTATTACCATATAAGGAGGCTTTGATCATCAATCCCTATTTTTTATGTTGACTATAGAAATTGGAATTTTAAGACATTTTAGAGGCCTCAATTCGGCGGAAGGTGGGTAACGGAGTGTCTTAACACTACGTTCCCTCTGTCTACCCTGCTATATGCGGTATACAGCGTGAAGCTATGTATGTATGTATCATGGTGCCGTGGGAAGCGTCCGATTGTAAACATGAGTGGTTGTGGGTTCGATTCCTACTCGGATTAGTTATAATATTTAAGTTATTTTCATTTTTATCTGGGAATACCAAAGGGCGTGTCGAGATTGCGATGTATTAAATATCCTTCCATCTTTACAGCTTTCGTAATTATATCGATACTAATATGATTTCTTCTACAAAGCTTTTCCTAGCTCTGAATACACTTGTAAATGATAATATCTAGTTTCATTGTATCTACTGGGTAGAATACGAAGAACACAATACTAGTACATTATGATACGATTAATATAACCCAAGAACAAAAAAGTATAAAACAATAAAAAAAAACAATATATTTACAATTTTATTAGAAAAAAAACAAACTCCAAAACTATTGGTCAGATCTCAACTAAGCTTAAATGGGACCATATAAGAAGCACTAGCTGTCATATAACAAAATAGAAGAAAGAATCATATAAAATGTTTCTCCCAGTAAAAACATATGATGGGATGTATAAAAAAATACAGTCCTCTTTTTTTTAAGTCGGTTATTTAATTAATTCTATATCGATAAAATAACATCACTATCTCATAAAGCAACGACTCATCACTGCCTTCGTTTGCTGCGAGTATATCCACCGTCTTATTATCCTAGCTTAATAAGCGTTTCATTTGAGCAGTTCCGTCTTATTGGATGAATGATAAAAATCTGGGAATGGGTTTGCACCTTCTTTTATTATGTAATATATATATATATATATATATATATATATATATATATATATATATATATATATATATATATATATATATATATATATATATATATATATATATATATATAGATACATATATATTATGTATGTACTCGTATATACAGGTTATTATGTATGGGTCAAAGTTTGTAAGAACAATTGGTTCTGGATTCGATTCACACTCACTTATAATAATATTTAATCTACTTTCGTTTCCTCGGTCTAGTAAGACATAGTACGGCGTTGAAATCCGCTTCTCATGTCTTGAATTTGAGCGGAAAGCGAAAGACGAAGTGTCTTGACACTGTGTCCTCTCTGTTTACCCTAATATGAGGGATATAGCGTGAAGCTGAAAGAGATTGGTTATGGATTTCATCCTCACTTACGAAAATATGTCCTCAGAAATCATAGCAGGAGAACGTAGTGTCTTGTCAATTGTCTCTAGCCACACTTACTTACGTACTTAGCTTCACGCTATATCCAGCGTCAGGGTAGGCGGTAGGGTAGGCAGAGGGAACCTAGTGTTAAGACACTCCGTTCCCCACTTTCCGCCGAATTGAGGCGTTTGTCTCTAGCCATCCCGCAATATGGTGAAGAGCATGAAGCGGGTGCGTATTTTATGTAATTTGTGACAGATGAAGAGAAATATATTACCGTTCCTTACATTTTGCCGTAATAGAAGTATTATGCATAGAGTGACAGATATTTCCTTTGAAATACACCAGTCGTGGCGCAGAGGCACAAGCGTGCGACTGTAAATGCGACATGTTGTGGGTTCGATTCCCATACCAGAAAATGGAATTTTTCATTTCCTGGGGTTGGTAATAAGGCAAAGCGCGGCGTTCAGTTCCGCCCCTCAGCACGCAATGCCTCAATCTGGCCAAAAATGGGGAACGGATTTGTTAAAAGAGAACGGAGTATCTTAACATTAGGTTCTCAGATTCCCTCTGCCTACCCTGCTATATGCGGGATACAGCGTGAAGTTATAAATAAAAATACACCAGTACAAAATAAAGTAAGAATTGAGGCATTGCGTGCTGACAAGCGGAACTCAACGCCGCACTTTGCCTTGTCACCAAACCCAGGAAATGAAAAATTCCAGTTCATGGAGTGGAAATCGAACCCACAACCTGTCGCGTTTACAGTCGCACGAGTGTGCCTCTGCGCTACGACAGGCGTTACTTTAGCGTTTACTTAGGCGTCCTTCAGTATCATAAAATTAATATATTTTTAATTCTAAAAATGTTACATTAAAACTTTTTTGCGTCAGAAGTTACTTAGTGTACATGAGAGAACACCGAACGTGCCTTTTAAGAGGCCAAGAAACAAATCTTTCTACGTTATTACATGTTCTTATTTTAATGCGAAAGTCTCATTAAAAAGCAACGTAAAGTACTAAAAATACTTATACCACAAAGTAAGAAGGATATGTTAATGTTATCATTTTTATTTCTTTTCATACAAAATCCTTATGTTAAAAAGGCGCCTAGTTAACTTTTTTATTTTGTACCGTCTCTACTAATATTATAAATGAGAATTTAAGTTTGTTTGTAATGCCTGTTTGTAGAGGGATAAGCGTGACAAGTTGTGGGTTCGATTCTCACTCCAGGAAATGAAGATATTAAATTTTTATAATAATTAATGTTTAGTATTTTCATTTCTTCGCTCTGGTAACAAGGCAAAGGCGTTGAGCTTCCACTCAAGACACAATGCCTTAATTCGGCGAAAAATTGGGGAACGGAAATCTTAATAGAACAAAATGTCTTAACACTAGGTTCTCAGGTTCTTTCTGCCTACCCTGCTATAGCGAGATTTCAACGTGAAGCTAAAAAAAGTTTTTTTGTTACCCTTTCACGCCAAAACTACCCAAGCGATTATCTTGGCATCTTAGATATAAAGGGTGTCCCAAAATTAACGCAAGATTTGACTTTGCCGCCATTTGCTATTATATTCATTATTCATTCGCTATTAAAAGACTAAAATGGCATTTTCTATTTAATTCAAATCTTGCGTTAATTTTGGGACAGCCTATATAAAAAAGGACATAGAATACTTTTTATTAACTAAAAGAATTGTTTGTCACAAATGTTGCCTGTCGTGGCGCAGAGGCACAAGCGAGCGACTGTAAACGCGGCAGGTTGTGGGTTCGATTCCCACTCTAGGAAATGTTAGTGGTTGTAAGAGAACGGAGTGTCTTAACACTAGGTTCCTGCCTACCCTGCTATATGTGGGATATGGCGTGAAGTTAAAAAAAAATTAGATAATCTAGCTACTTCAAAGCCTTCAAATTAACGCATATACGCCACTATACGCTATAGTATATAGTATGGACTGTCATTGACCATGTAAGCAAAGCCGCGAGTAACAGCTAGTCTTATAAAATTCAAGCAACCTCATTACGGCTAAGATAATACTGTGTATTATTTAAGTAACTTCCTTTATCACTAGATGGCGGTAAATTTATGAGTACTTATGCCTTATTTGTATACCTGAATACAAAGGAACATTTAATTTTTCGCTTCGTTTGGTTTCATTTAAATTTTTCATATATTATTAGTTCGTGTTTTTAACCGACCTCAACAAAGAGGTTCTTAATTGAACTGTATTTTTTATACATACATAGCTTCACGCTGTATTCCGCATATAGCAGAGGCACAATTGTGCGACTGTAAAGCGACAGGTTGTGGGTTCGATTCCCACACCAGGAAATGAAGTATTTTCATTTTCTGGGTTTGGTAACAAGGCAAAGCGCGGCGTTGAGTTCCGCCACTCAACACGCAATGCCTCAATCTGGCGGAAAGTGGGGAACGGATTTGTTGAAAGAGAACGGAGTGTCTTAAAACTAAGTTCTCAGGTTCCTTCTGCCCACCCTGCTATATGCGGGATACAGCGTGAAGTATGTATGTATATATATATAACATATATATCATTTTAAATTTGCTTTCACGCACCTATATATTTCTTATATAAAAAAGGTCGGTTGGTAGAGAATGCTAGTTAGCGTTAAGCCCGCCTAAGTATGCTTCACACTTTCAATTATCAAACTAGATATATAACTAAGTGATAAAAATTTTACACTTTACCAGAAAGCTCATATAACTTACTACCACCACAACGCCTGAAATTCAGTTGTATAACAGTATGTAGTCGCAGTACAAACAAAAGTTCCCAGTCTCAAGTATAATAATAGTTAGCGAAATATAAACTTTAACTCATATTTCAAGGTTATGAGCGCAGCGAGATATGAGTTGCATCTAAATATATGCATTAGCATTATAGAATTTCTTAGTATGTTTTTGTCAGTTATATTGTATTAAAGCGTAGCGTTGAGTTACGCCTCTTTTCTACTAGTTACTATTATACGAGAGGCTGTCGTGACGGAATTGTACAGCGTTTAACAGCGTTTGTTTTAAGAGAAAGGGAACCTAAACATGATGTGGTGTTCTTAACAGTTCGTTCTCTTAAGATTTCCGTTCCCTACTTTCCTCCGAATTGAGGTATTGAGTGCAGAATGGCGGAACTTAACGCTGCGCTTTGCCTTGTTACCAGAGCAAGGAAATGTAGATTCAATTAATATAATTATTATAAATTTTTAACATTTTCATTCCCTGATAACAAAATCTATATGACAGCTAGTGCGTGTGATGTGTTCTCATTTAAATGTAATGAAGATCTCACTAGTAGTTTACGAGTTATTCGTAATAAGCTTACTTTTTAGTCCCTTGTATTTGAAGTCGATTTACTTACTATCTTAAAATCTTAACTAGATTAGTTATATTAAAGATACCCTACAATATCATTTACACGGATTATTTGTTTCTAATGCATCCGAATTCGTCATCCCCTACCCCAATTTATATAGTTACTTTAACTTAATGGGTTTTCACTTCTTAAGGGTAGCAAGAGGGTTAAAAGATTTACAATTGCATAGCAATGTAATACATGTGTAATGAAGGGATGACTAAATGAATTGAATCAAAAATAAAATAATAAATAAATATATAATAATGGAGGAAATTAAGGAAATGTTAAAGTTAAGTATTTTCATTTTCTGGGTTTGGTAACAAGGCAAAGCGCGGCGTTGAGTTCCGCGGAACGGAGTGTCTTAACACTAGGTTCCCTCTGCCTACCCTGCTCAGATCATAATTGACTCAGAAATATATATTTCTGAGGCCATCGTAGTGTAGCGTCTGACTGTAAACGCATTGGGTTGTGGTCAGGACAGGTTGTGGGTTCGATTCCCACTCCACGAAATGTAAAATGTAGAGTATTTTCATTCCCTGGCTTTACGTTGGTAACAACGCAAAGCGCGGATTTGAGTTCCGCCACTCAGCACGCAATGCCTTAATTCAGCCTAGTGCCAAGACACTCGCTTCCTCTCTTTCCACCAAAATTCCAGACATTATAACATAGAATTTCTCGAATTACGGATTTCTCAACTACAATTTTAATACACGAACTTAATTAAAACCAACAACAATTACAACAATTCTGTACAATTGAAATCAATTTCATCTATTTAGTTTCAACTACAAAGTATGCACAAGTCGAATAGTTCGTGCTAAACCACGAGTCAAGTTGCTAACAGACGCTATAGTACTTCTGGAGTTAGATAAACTTTTTGATGCTACCACAAATATATATATATATATATATATATATATATATATTTTAAAAGTGATCATTATATTAATACGTGAAGAAAAATAAAGACTCATTGTTGCAATTTAAAAAGATATCCGCTAATTCTTGGTCTCAAGACGAATCGACTAATATCTAATGATGTTAATTTATTTGTAAATATTGAAAATGCCTTAACGCCTGTCGTGGCGCAGAGGCAGAGTGTGCGACTGTAAACGCGACAGGTTGTGGGTTCGATTCCTACTCCAGAAAATAGAATTTTTCATTTCCTGGGTTTGGTAACAAGGCAAAGCGCGGTGTTGAATTCCGCCACTCAGCACGCAATGCCTCAATTCGGCGGATAGTCAGGAACGGAGTGTCTGCTATATGCGGGTTACAGCGTGAAGCTATGTATGTATGTATAATGAAAATGAAGCATATTTGTTATTTCTCATAATATTTTTTCAAAATTTTGAAGGATATTTTAAAAACTTTTTTTTTGTGAGTAACACTTAACCTTTTTTTTCATATTCGGAACAAAAGTTTTACTACTGCAACCTTGAACTAGTTACACACAATGTAGCTTAGTTTATTTGTTTTTTTTTTTAAACATAATACTAGTAGTCCCACATGTCTTTTCTTATAGTGAACATTAGTGAATATTATAATGAATTTTATTTTTTTTTAATTTCACTCTTCAACCCACTTTGTTCTCTTCTTTCCGCTCGAATTCGAGATATTGCGTATATGTGTGTTGGAACTTAACGCCGTGTAAGTGAGGAAAATCGCTCTTGAGCCAAAACTTTGAGCCATAAAAATATGTATGTATTACATACATATTATCGAATCTTTATAATTTGTATGAAGTTTATTCATAACTTAAAAATACTTGTTTTAATAGAAAAATGAAACCGACTTCAAATGAAATACTTTAAAAAATAAAATTATTAGGAATAACCAAAAACGATTCGTCATATTCTAACGAAATTTAAACGGGACTACATCAAAAGCACTAGCTATCAAATAAACAAAGAGTCATCAAAATTGGTTCACCCAGTCATAATTTAAGCCAATACACAAAAAAAATTCCTCGAATTGAGAACCTCTCCTTTGTTTCAAATCGATTAAAAAAATCCGTAATCGAACCTAGAACCACCACATATCACAAACTGTCTCACTACACCATAATTTCTACATCATATATTTCCTACTATCTAAAACGATTAAGATTTTCCTCTTAATCTTAGGCTTCAATAAAATTTATTGCTTAGCTTATATATCTTCAAAACGGAATGAGATGGTTTCAAGTGATGATAGTGATTTGCGGTACACATTAAGTGGGTTAAGGCGTCTTATTTATTATCTTAGTTAATTTAAAAAAGACGAAAGATTCAGCTTTATGCGTAGTGATATAGGCAGAGAGATCCTGGTGTTTAGACACTCCGTTCTTTACTTTTTGCCCTAATATAACAAACACCGTGGCGCAAAGGCGCGGTGCGACTGTAAGCGCAGGTTTGTGGGTTCGATTCTCATTTCAGGAAAGTTCTAAATAATATTTGGTACTATATTTTCATTTCCTCGCTCTGGTAACAAGGCAAAGCGTGGCGTTGAGTTCCGCCACTCAGCATGCAATGCCTCAACTCGGTGGAAATTGGGAAACGGAGTTCTTGAAAGAGAACGGAGTGTTTCAACACTAGGTTTTCAGGTTCCCTATGCTTACCCTGCTATGTGCGGGATACAGCATGAAGCTAAAAAAAACACATTAAACATTGCGTGTTGAGTGGTAGAACTCAATATTACGTTTTGTTTTAACATAGCGAAGAAATATAATATTAATATAATATAATCATTGCCTCAAGTGGGAATCGAACCCAAGACCAATTGTGTTTGCAGACAGGCATTTTCACACAGTGGCCCTCACTATATCACAATTTTTATGTGTTATTCTGATAAATAAAAGCTATTTTGCTGTAAAGTTTCATTACGAAATGTTCAATAGTTTTTGCGTGAAAGAGTAACAAACATTAATCCATCTTTACTCATTTTTACATTTATCATAGACTAGCTATTGCCAGCGGCTTTGTTTGCGTGGACAATGGCAGTCCATTCTACGTACTATATGTAGTGCGTATATCCGTTAATTTTAAGGCTTTGAAGTAGCTAGATTTTAGAAACTTTTGTCAAAGCTAAAATTTAGAAATCATGTGTGTCAAAATATTTTCTTTATTTATTTTTTTTATTATGAAGTCATTCATCCAATAATTTTTGGGTGAAAGATCATCAAATCATCTACCTATTCTCATAAATATATTAAAATAATAGCAAAATTGATTTAGTGGGATTTGAACCCGCTCTAGACGATACTATTCTTATATATAAAAGCAGCTTTACGCGTTATCTCATTATAGTCAGAGAGATTCTAGTGTTAAGTTACCCCGTTCATTGTGTACGTGACGGAAAGTCGTGATTTGTCTTACCAGAGTGCTGAAATAAATATAATTTAATTATAATCATCCCCTGAGTGGGAATCGAACCCATAACCAACCACGTTTACAGTACATTATTAAATAAAAATAATAAAATCTAATAGATTTTTTCTATAAGAGGTAAAATAAAACGACAGACACTAAAAAAATTACACAGATATTTATTTACTCATACAAAAAATGTAAGGTTAAAATGTTTTATACAATGTTCACGAAAATGTAACTAAACTGAAATATAAAAATTACAATATAACTTATTGCTAGCTTTCATTTAACAATTTTTTCAAAGAACTTAATAATATCCGTAATAATATAATTTTTGGTGGTAGGAGTTTTGTTCTCCGACTGGCTCGCGACCACTATCATGTCAAAGACGAACCGCTAAATATCTTATGATGTGTTCCGGTTCTATGGCATGTAAGCCAGGTTTTCCCCTTTCCCACCCATCCTTTCCTCAAAATATGGTGGTTCCGATAGCCGACTAATATATTGTCCTCCCCTTCCATCTGTATCCTCTAGGTTGGCAACGCATCTACAACATCTCTGGTGTTGTAGATGTTCATGGGCGAAGGTAACCACTTACCATCAGGTGATCCTTCTGCTCGTTTGCCATCCGTTATTCATAAAAAAAAAAAAAAATCCGTATGAAGCGTGAATATGTTAATAAGTCGACTTGCATACACTGCATTTTGCTTAAATATTAATAGACAATAGAATTATTTTAGTTATAGGTTGAAGAAATGACTAAGTAAATAACTATGGTTTTAACATTCAAGTAAAGTGCACGTAAGAGTGAATCCATTACGAATAACTCAAAAACTCGTCAGATTGTAACTAAATTTAAATACGACCATATCACAAGCACTAGCTAAATTAGTTCACCCATTAAAAAATACAGTGGAATCGAGAACTTCCTCCATTTTTGAAGTCGGTTAAAACTTCAAGCAAATCTAACACTTTCAGGTAAAAAAGTATTCAAATAACAAAAAAAAAATACAAATAAACAAACTAAAAAAGGGCTACTCTTAAAACTATACAATTTCGATATATTAACTTATTCACGCCCGATACGGATATAAAACTGTAATATTATTTTTAGAGTAATTCAACTATTTAATATATATATTTTTAATTTGACAAACGTATGTTGAAACAGATGAGGCTATAGTGGTACAGTGGAAAAGTGTAAACGCGATTGGTTGTAGATTCGATTCCCGCTCAGAGATATGATTATGTTTAAGTTATTTTCATTTCTTCGCTCTATTAAGACAAAGCGCGGTGTTGAGTTCCGCCACTTATTCAGATACCAACGGAAATAGGAAGAGTGTCTCGACACTAGGTTCATTGTCACTACCCTTCTATGCTTTAAGCTGCTTTCGTATTTACTTATACAATTTTAACTGGATTAATTACGTATATTTTGACATTTTACTGCGAATCTAAATTAATATAAAAAAATCCCCTGAATTGGGAACGAACCCACAACCCTTGCGTTCCGTGACATTATCGTGATTGTGCCAACATGGTTATTTTTGTTTTATATTAAAATTTCTTCGTGCAGGCTTTACAGTAGGCAATTTCACGCTTTATCCCGCATAGCAGGGTAGACAGAGAGTGTCAAGACACTCCTTTCATCGCTTTCCATCTGCATTCGAGACATTTACGTATTAAGTGACTAAACTCAACGCCGCGCTTAGTCTTGCCTGATTGAAAATAATTTGAATATAATCATTGGCCCTTGTGGAAATCGAACCCACAACCCATAGCGGTTATAGTCAGACACTGTTCCACTGCGCCAATATGGCTTAAAAATTACATATTTCTATTATTCAAAAACACCCACTTCTGGTGAAACATGTCATCTGTAAATATCATAGATAGCCTTGAGCTGAATATAAGTAAAGTAAATCTTAAGTAATATAATAAAATTAATATGAAATTTATATTTCAGATGTAAATACGATGGGTTGTGGGTTCGATTCCCAATTAGAGGCATTATTATATTTTTAAAACTGCATCGCAAAAAGTGCTAAGCCCAAATTAGTGAAAAATGAGTTTAAAATGCTAAGAAAAATTTAGACTGAAAAAGATACTGTATAAAGACAGAATCAAGTAAATACTTCAAAATCAAATTTCATTTCTTAGGTATACGATTTTGGAAAAATTGACGAACTTTTAATTTTTTTTTAGCTTCACGTTATCCCGCATATATCATGGTAGGTAGAGGGAACCTGGGAACCTAGTGTTAAGACACCCTGTTCTCTTTCAACATTTCCGTTTCTTACTTTCCGCCGGATTGAGGCATGGCGTGCTGAGTGGCGGAACTCAACGCCGCGCTTTGCCTTGTTACGAGATCCAGGAAATAATAAATATTATTAAAATTTTAATTTTTTTAAATAGGAATCGAACCCACAACCTGTCGCGTTTACCGGCTTGTGCCTCTGAGCGACGACAGACATTATTAACTTTTTATTGTGATTTCATTAAAGCAATACTTTTGTTCTTTAATACTCTTTACGCTGCAGCCACAGAACTACGCCCAATTTATTTTCATATCTACGCTCTGGTTAGACATATCGCGGCGTTGAGTTCCGGCACTCAACATAGAATGTTCTAAATTTCAAACACTTTAACAGTTAACGGTTTTAATTGAATTTTTGAACATTATTTTTAACTATAATGTAAAAAATAACCTAAGCAATAAATTAATTCGTCCTAAATTATATCAATACAAAGTTATACAAAAGAATTATGTCTATATATCAATTATTATGACTAGATTTTAATAATTTACAACATTCATTGTGTGAATATTTTACAATTTATTTTAGAACTGTGCTCACTTAACATTACTTATGTAGCCTTAGACTGAACACAATTTAAGCTTTTCCTACGCGACGTAGCCAATTTTATCGTACTAGTGTCTCCGTTGACGCGTTAACAACGCGTTGTCTTTAGTCTTGTATATATAACTTTATATAAAGATAGATGTTAAACTCATTAATTTAATATATTTTTTATGCATTATTTTTAAAAAATATTATCATTGTGCACTCTGTCGCTATATAAACTATAAGTGTGCCAAGTTTCATGCTCCTCCGTCCGCGTTTTTTAAAAAAGTTAGTTTTTTTAAAAAGGGGTACAAAGTTTTTGCTTCACGTATTAATTTATATTCAAACAAACAATTTAATATTTGATATATAATTTTTAAAACTATTTTAAATGAAATTAATACATAATTTCATTTAATCAGATTAATCGCGGATATTTTAATATTCAGAAATAACAGGTACAGAGAGATATCTATCTAGACTATACCTGTGTCTACGGGCTTCTGTAGTGTTCAAAACGTCACTTAACGAAACTCTACTCATCAGATCTTAAATAAATTTAAATGGAATCACATAGGAATCACTGTTTATCATATAAAAAAATCTATAAAATTAGTTTATCCAGTAAGAAGTTATGATACATACATGAAAAACAATCGATTGAGAACGTCTTCTGTTTTTTCACCTAAGTCTGACAAACATTTTGCTGAAAACCGCATCAAAATCAGTTCAGCCAAAATGCGAGATAATGATGAATGTCCTTTGGATGTCAGCTAAAAAATAGGCTCAAAATTATAAGCTTTTAATTTTCATGCGCTTTTAAATTGCGTTCACAAATCATTATTTAAATTTAAAAATAGTCTGTTTCTCCCTTTACAATAGCAAGTCTAATTGTCTAAGAACCCAAGTGAAGAAAAAAACACAAAGCATGCACTCCATAATAAGAAAATGGTGTATACAAAAGTCTTGTTCCCAGCATCTGGTCTCTTGTAATCCCAAACGTCTTCATTTCATTCTGAATCGGAATAACGTGGATCTATTAATAATGTGTAAGGTATTTCCAAGCCAAGCTCTTTAGTTCTCTACTGGGACAGGGTAGAGTTTCTGGTGGTATTTTTAGAACATTCTCTTAGTGTCTCTTGGAATTTCAAAATCGTTGGCCACATATCTTTAATTCCGGTCATGTTTCTTTTTGGGGTGGAGTTTGCTTCTACAAATGATTTTTTTTGTGTAAACTTTCTATGTTTTTCATTCCGGCATTTTGTTGTATGCCGAACTAACTATCGGTTGATCCATTTTGCAAGTGACACGCCTTCTAAGGAATCTTTAGTATTTTGTTCTTTTTGCTCGTTTCTCAAGGCATGCATCCATTTTAGTCGGCAGTCGCACAAATGAAATTGTTTCCTTTCTGTGGAAAGAATAACAAATTTGTTATAAATATGCAATATATTTAGATAGAACGGGCGGTGCTGAGTTTCTCGCCATTAATTACGCCATGCCTTCTTTAATTTGCGGAGCAGAGAACACTCCGTTTTGAAACTTCTCTCTAATGCGCAAAAGGGTAAAGCCAAAAAAATATATTCCATATTTATTAGTTTATTTTATATTTTTTACAATACAATATAATTTTATGATTTTTTCAATAATAAAGAAGATCTTAATAATATTTACAATGTTCGGTTGTTTAAAAAAATATTGCTATCATTTCTAGGGGGCTTTACTCTTTCTTTACTTGTATAGCGACAACCCTGTCAGAAAGAACTTCTAGTGTTAGTTAACTCTCTGTTCTCCGCTTCTCTCTGTCGAATTCGAGACAATGCATGTTAACTGGCGGAACTAAACGCCGTGATAAAATTAGAATCATTTTTACCGTAATCTTTTCCTTCCTAGTGAGAATCGAACCCACGATTGCCTTCTATGCTGTATGTACATTATTTTGAATACATATGAAATTGCTAATGATTATACTAATTCTCGAAAAACGTACATTTATCATAAAATAAATGAAACTTTAATTATAATTATATATAAAAACAAAGTGCACTCAACAAATTTCATTAAACGTAACCATTAATGAATCATTACATGAATCATTGCTGTTCCGTTCTGCAAACGGATGGTGCAGCGGTGATTCATGTGTATTGTAACATATATTTAAAAAAAAAAAAAAAAAAATGTAATAATAATCGCCAACCTTAGTCAGTAAGAAATTCTTTTGTTTACCAACCATAATGAGTCAATGTCACTTGAATAAAGAATTATTATTAGTTATTATTATTATTATTAAAATACCAACGTTTGCGACTCGCAAAAACATAATCATCACATGTACTCCTCAGGTGTCTCTATTAACATGAAGTGCACTAGTGGATATTTCTCTAAGAAACTTCACGGACGAGAACGATAATCCCAAAGATAGTTCTATGCGAGATAAAACGCCCCGCGGTATAATAAGAACACACTAAGTAAATTTGAGTTGCCAAAACCTCCTATCCTTTCTCTTCTCGTTAGAAATTCAAAATGTTCTTTGAGATTATCATGACACTAAAAGTGACTATTAAATATTCATTGTTACCTTCCAGAAGCAAATTGCTGCCTAAAGGCTTCAAATTATCCAATATGGGTTTGATGTTGTCAAAAGTTAAGGCGTGTAGTTCGTTTGAACAAGTCTAGGGAATTTCAGTCCTCTCACACCCCCTTTCAAATAAACCGGAGGGCACGTGGGATGCCAGCTTATTATTATCATCTAGGGACAACTTTTGCAGTTGGGATAAACCATCAAATGCTCTCTCCGATATATATTTTAAATCATTCTTCCCCAAAAGTAGCTCTTGTAAGTTCCATAGCTCAGCGAATGTAAATTCCGTCAAGTTGTAAATACGGTTACGTCTCAGATCCAATCTCTTTAAGTTGGCCAACCCGTCAAAAGTATGACGGTTGTTCAAGCAACATGTTGCTTTTATTTAGATCTAACTCGACAAGGTTAACGCGTGCTGAACGCGCCGTTGCTAATTGTCGTCGAAATATTATTCTTGGTGAATATTAATTTTTGCAATTTTGGCACATCAAAAAAGGAATCCCTTCCGAATTTCTAGAATCATATTTTCCCTCTCTAAATTTACAACCGTTAAATTGGGAGGTGCGAATGCATATTGCTGCAGATCATTTGATTTTGGGAGAGCGTCGCCTCCTTTGCTGGTCAGATTCGAAGTAAATGACAAGATCTGACGTCCAATAATGTTGCCGCATTTACTATTTATAGATTTCCAAGTCTTTGTAAGTACTGGAGAGCTTTTGTCGGCAATGGAAGGCCGAAGTGCGCCATCGACGGCGAACGTTAAAAGACAAAGTTTGTAAAGTTGGTTGCGATGCGAAACTTTGCCAAATGAGGTCGTCACGAGGTATACCGCCGTTGAACACCCAGCATTCAGCTTTTGTAGCGTTCCGAGGCTCCCTAGTATTCTCGCAGTAGCAATGCACTTTAGAGTCTCGGTCGGTGATGTCGCATATATTTTTTTGAAAACCACCCGATTTTTCTTTGGAACGCCTCTTGTTGTTGTCTCGGACTTGGACAGCGACCGATATTTCACTCAACACCGAAAATATAATTAAACAGCAAAATATTTTCGCTATTCGTCGCTCCATTTCCATTTTCATTTATCTGAAACAAATAAAACAAGTGTTCAAAATTGACAAACTCTTTACGTAAGCGTTTAAATAAAAACGGCAAGTGCGAAGTTCAACGGCCGATGGCCGGTTTCCAAATACATTCTGTTATTTAAGTGTGAAAGAATTAAAAATTGTTGCTTTTCGTTCATATATTTGTAATTAAATGTAGCATTTTTTGCACTGAATTTAATAATATATTGAAAAAATATTTGACCTATTTATAATGTTTTTCAGGTATGTATGTAAAATGAAATAAGAGGGTAGTTCCAGTTTTATGCCTCTCATAGAGTTAATTATTAAAGAACTCCTCGACGTTGTTGTGTCGTGATTGCCAATAATTACTTTGATTAAGCTCGTTAATACGAGTACAAGAGCCGAAATCAAAATCATTGATAGACTTGTCATTACAGTGAAATTAATACAAAGGAAATTTAATAAAGTAAATTAGGTATGTAGAGGTCATTGTGGAGTGGCATCTGACTGTAAACACGATTGGTTGTGGGTTCGATTCCCACTCGGAGTTAGGTATTATACTTAAATTATTTATTCTTTCTCGCTCTGTGTCTCTAAGATAAGACGCAGCGTTGAGTTACGTCACCTAGCAAGAAGTATTTCAAAGTCGGACAGCTAGTCGAGATCGTAATATCCAAGACATTATGTTGTCTCTGATTATTCTGTCCTAAAAAGACAGCTTAAGTACTTGTACTAGAAATGTAAATATGAAGTATATTTATATTATAGGTTTAGGTATATTTAAATTGGGATTTGAGCCCACTACTACCGCCTTCAATATAGTACTTATCCACTGAACCACTACAGTGACACAGTCTGGTTTATTATTGATGTACGCAAACAGGATTAACAATCCAAATTTATTGCCAATAAATATTAAGTATTGATTTTGAAATAATCTATGTTGCGGCATTATATGAAACATATATTATGTAAATTTATGGATTATGTACTGTAATATAATATGCGAATAATGTATGAAGGTGAATGACTGTGGACGATGAAAGAAGTATGCAGAGACTGTGGCGTTTGGCGCTCCGTCCTCTCTTACTACCCCGCTAGGGATAAAGCGTGAAGCTGTAAATCTTCTATTTATGGAATATTACGTAATATTTCATATTTGTCTCTTATTAAATAACTAACTGTAGACCGTATTTATGTTTGCCTGGAATAAATAATGAAAAATATATGTCTTTTGTTCTGTTTCCGTTGAAATTTTGAAAAAAAGTGCTTCCCTATCCCTAGTTTTCAGCTTTCTAAGACAAGTAGTTTCGTTTGTTCTTTGTATGTCATTAATAACGTAAGAATTTTATATATAAAGGTTGTTATAACTACACGCTTATTCTGGCATGTCAAATCATCAGAGAAACCTCAAGGTAAAATCATTTTATGCTCCACTTTGCTTCCAAAATCAATATACAAACTTCAAAGCTATACTTTATCATATCAGAGCGAAGAAATACAAAGAATTTAAAATAATAATTTCCTCAAATAGAAATCGAACATATAAACATCATATTTACAGCTAGTTGCTGTCACACTGCGCTACAATGATTCTCAATGTATATTTGATTATTTACTAATTAATTAATAAGCCACAAAGGTTAAATATATTATGATGTACAGTTTCAAAATTTGTTATTAAAGTAAACGATACTACAGCGTTGAATGGTACTCCACGTTCGACATTTCATGTTATTTCTATCATAAAAGTTAAAATATAATTTTGAACCTATCATGGTTCAGGTATTAAAAGACTATATGTATCATGACTGTGGGTTGATTCTTAATGATAAGATTTTAACAAAATATTTTGAAATTACGAATAACTCAAAAACTATTTGTTAGATCTTAACTAAATTTATATAGGCCTACATCAGAAGCTTAGATATCATATAAAAAAGAATCGTCAAAATTGGTACATTACAAAAAGTACATACATACGTACATAACTTCACGCTGTATCCCGCATATAGCAGGGTAGGCAGAGAACCTAGTGTTAAGACACTCCGTTCCCCACTTTCTACCGATTTGAAGAATTGCGTGCTGAGTGGAGGAACTCAACGCCGCGCTTTGCCTGCTGCGATTTCCTGGAGTGGGAATCGAACCCACTACCCACGCGTTTACAGGCGCACGCTTGAGCCTCTGCGCTAAGACAGGTAAATTGGTACATATCAGTAAAAAGATACGTTCTAATACGCATAAAAAATACAGTCGAATTAACAACCTCTTTTTTCAACTTGGTTAAAAACTGATAAAATTCTTCAAGTTTACGATCATAGTGGAGCCGTGGAACAACGGAGAGGTATCATATTAAAATTGTTTTCATTACCCTCTCTGATATGTGGCATTAAGTTCCGCCAATATATCGATATCAGACGAAAATTTAGAACGGTGTGTCAACCCCCCGAGTGGGAATCGACCTTACAACTAATCGTGCTTACACTCAGACCTTGTCATCCGCCACCATTGTACATGAAAATTATACGGACAGATAAGTATGAAAATTGGCATACATAAAGTTTATATGGATAAGGAGCGCTTTAGAAAAGCATTAAATTAAATTATATAACTGTCATTTGTTTGATATAAAATTTTGTATAAAGTGACATATACGTTGCTAAGTTAACACGCGTCTCTCTGAACATATTCTGTCATTGTCTCTATTAATATATTCGTCCCAGAGGTGAAAAAGTAGTCAGGCATTATTAGGTTTTATCCATCAAATTCAATTTTAGTGTAATTTATGACAACTTTTACTGGAATAAAAAAAAAGTATATTGCCTTATATTTACTTATCTGGCAAACAGAGTGTTTTGACACTAGGTTCTCTTTGCGAAGCCTGATTTTTTTTTATAATATTTTAAAATATATATACACAAGTCGACTTACCAACGCAATGCCTCAATTTGGCGGCAAGTGGAGAACGGAAATGTTAAAAGAGAACGGAGTGTCTTAACACTAGGTTCTGTGGTTTCCTCTAGCTACCCTGCTATGCGTGGGATACAGCCTGAAGTTAAAAAAAATATCAACCAATTCACGTCTTTTATGTATAATAAATACAAAAACCTAATCGCCAAGATCACAAAGGTGTGACCTCTGGGGCAATGACACATAAAAGTTATTAGCTTTCATAATATCTGGAATATAGACACTATGCAGAGATAAGGATTGTGGAACATGCGTTTGTAAATTGCTTGAATTTTGATTACCCCTTTAAATAAAAATCCTCTAACCAAAATAAATTCTATAGCCTTATGCGGCAAACGGAGTGTCTTTACATCATAATATTTAAAATAAAGTTTAAAAAGTAGAATTGTTAACTAATAACATGAATTATTAAATTTTACATTTCCCACTCCAGGAAATGTAAAATTTAGTATTTTCTTTTTTTGGGTTTGGTAACAAGCAAGCGCGGCGTTGAGCCACTCAACACGCAATGCCTCAATTTGGCGGAAAGTGGGAAATGGAAATGTTGAAAGAGAATGGAGTGTCTTAACACTGGGTTCTCTGGTTCCCTCTGCCTATCCTGCTATATGTGGGATGCAGCGTGAAGTTAAAAAAAATTGCGTGAGCAGCGTGAAATTCATGTTTTTCACGGTTACATGAATACATAAACCTAATCGGCATGATCACAAAGGTCACGGCACAAAGATGTCACACATAAAAGTTATTAGCTTTCATAATATTCAGAATGTAGACACTAGGCAGAGATAAGAATTGTGAAACATGCGTTTGTAAATTTGAAATTCAAAGCGGGTAAGACTCACTATCAGATCTCGCTTGCCGGATTAACAATGAAAAAGATTTATTTGCCACCCACCCGTATGAAAAAATTTCGTTTCGTTTAAAATTTGTATGTATGCATGTGTATGAATATTTGATTTTTTGTGGGGTTGAATTATTTATGGGTGTGTGGTTATTTTTTTATATATTTTTTTTTACTTTTTTTAGATGCCTTAGTAATTTCGTAATGGCATTTAGTAGTTACTTATTTATGTTCAGTTGTATGAAGAACATATAAAGTAGATTAATAGATAATAATTGAGATTTTAACAAGAAAAGAAAACATTTCAAACTAAATGTACTAAAAACTAATACGATAAAAAACGCCTGTCGTAGCGCAGAGGCACAAGTGTGCGACTGTAAAGCGACAGGATGTGTGTTCGATTCCCATTCCAGGAAATGAAGTATTTTATCAATATCAATTATAGAAAAAATTAAGACCAAAAGTTGTAACGACACTTTTTGCAATAGTTGTAAGCCGTGCGGCGTACGCGTTTCTCTGTCTCATAGAAAGCAAGCCAGTTATTTTCGTTTCGTCTTTCCATTTCGCATTGAACAATGGTGTCGCGACGTTTATTTTTGTTGAGTGTATACAAGTTTTTTGTACATATTTATTATGTTTATAACTTCTATCGATAAGGAACTTCATTCCAATAATTTCCACGAGCGGGAATCGAACCCACGACCAATCACATATACCGTCAGACGCTGTCCCATAATGATTTCAAGGTTCTAATATTTTTTTTTTAAAATAATGATAAATTTAATGTGAAACAAGCTTGACAAAAGTTGTAAAACGGAAGCCCAAGTCAAATTATTTCAGTAACGGTGGTGTCACACAGACTCGTTATATTTGGTGAGTTTTTTATTCAAATGTATAAGTACATTGGAATTTTTATCTAGAATTTTTAATACTCTTAGCTTAGTCTTACGTTTTCCTTACATTATGTAAGTAGTATTGTGTCGTGTAAGGCATTTTATTTGAAGTTAGTTTTTTTGTTGGTATCTTTTTTTTCTTTTTAGCTTCACGCTGTATTCCGCACATAGCAAGATAGGCAGAGGGAACCAGAGAACCTAGTGTTAAAACACTCCGTTCTCTTTCAACATTTCCGTTCCTTGCCTGGCGGCCTATCGTGGCGCAGAGGCACAAGCGTGTGACTGTCAACAGGAAATGAAAATAAATAATATTTAGTATTTTCATTTCCTATCTCTGGTAACAAGGCAAGGCGCGGCGCTAAGTTCCGCTATTCAACACGCAATATCTCAATTCAGCCAAGAAACGCGGAAAGTGGGGATCGAAAACATTGAAATCTTAATTATATAGGTACTTGGCCCTAGTATTTAAGAGTCAAAGTTCTTTATTTTTTAATTGTATAATGAGGTATTCATTATAATCACATATAATTAAGAAAATGATATACCTCTGAAATCACTTCACTAATCAATTGCTACACATTTTTAATTTGTGTTTTATTTATTACTATTAAGATCACAAAGTGCATATATTTAACCTACTAGTTAGGTAATTGGTGATTCTATGTTAATCAGAAAATTGTCGATTAAAGTATCATTTAAGACATTTTTTCAGATGAAATTCAATTAAGTATGAATGAATGTTAGATAATATTTATGAATTTATATTGTTATTTGTACCTCATTATAAATTCTCGGGTTCATAGGAACCCGGTCCTTTGGAAGGCTTGCGTGGGGACACAGGTCCAACACGTAGAGGCCCCTTTGAGACAACAATATTTTTAATCTGACAATTTTATTTATTTATTTATTTTATTTTATTTATTTATTTTATTTATTTTTAATCTAACAATATTTTTAATTTTTAATTATATTGTTATGTATCTCGTTACAGGTTCTCGGGTTCAAAGGAACCCGGTCCTTTGGAAGGCTTGCGTGGGGACACAGGTCCAACACGTAGAGGCCCCTTTGAGACAACAATATTTTTTAATCTGACGCATTGACCGGGATCCATCTCTGAGTAACCATAGGCAATTGCTCAGAGATGGTCAGAGATGGTATTGTTATTATTATTATTAGTTTAATAAAAATAATCATTTTGCGGTTCCAAGTGGTCGGCATATAGTACGACTGGGTGCCAAATACTCGGATCTTTTGACCACATTAAAACGGTCGCAAGCTCGGATACGAGGGGTAGACACTGTTACTGTGACCCTGGCCTACTCGAATGAGTTAGGAATGTGCTAACTATTGTTGGTTGAATTTAATGTTTTTTTTTTGAAAATATAGAGAAATTAGTTTATTGATTGAGTTATACATGGACAAAGGTCATCCGAAGCTATTGGTAGTAAGCCGTAATTTGGCATGTTGGTTTTTTGAGGAGTGTAGAGGAGTACCAAGTGAAAAAAGTAGAGAGAAAAGAGTAGGAGTGAAAAAAGTACGAGAAAAAAGTAGTTGTGAAGTAGATTTTAAATTTAAATCAGTCAGCTCAAGAGACATT
>JAKGSA010001201.1:50870-92051 GCA_033558755.1 Philaethria dido | reverse complement strand
ACAACCAATCTTAATTGGTTATTAAGCTAAGTGCAATTGGTTGTGGGTTCGATTCCCTCTTCATAATTTAATTATTTCCATATTTCCCTTCTTTTTTATCTAATGTTTAATGTGCTCTTCGTCTTGTTGGCCTTTACAGCATCACGCTGATTTTATGGAAGGTCGAGCTAGAAGAGTGAACCTTGGCTTTGACCACCTTTGGAAAGGCGACAACAAAGAGATTCTACGAAGTCGCAAGGGCCTCTCTGGTGAGACACGGACCTCGGCTTGCGTACTTTGTTCGTTGTGGGGGGTTTTGCTTCGCTCGAGCCGAGCTCAGCCTACTGGGTAGGGCCTTGTGTAGGCCGGTGACACCTTGTCGGAAATTAGGTGTTTCGCCCTCCCGTGCCTATGCGCGCTTGGGCTGCAGTAAATCTGGAACCTCGTATCCACCGGTGAGGACAGTGTTTGTACCTTTTGCGTGTGCGTTTATGTGTATCTCTATATACGTGCGCTCTACACTTATGGGGTCAGCTATGAGGGTGATAAAAACTAAAGCTCAATTTTCAATGAATACGGGTGAATATGGTAGTTATATAATTTCCATTCAATTTATCTAACATAAAAACCGCTTTTAAAAGACATCTGTTATAAATTAAAAAAAAGGTTTTTATAGAATTCGAATCTACAAACGTTACACTCAGACATACTCATTCGAACTGTGCCAGAAATTTATTCATTGTTGTTACAAATAATGCAAATTAAATCACTGTATGTAAAAAAATGTGGCTTAGTGGATTTTGATATTATATAACTCTAGTCACCGTATTAGTTTTTTACCTTTCCTTAATTTTTAATATATAAGTATGATACCTAAAAAAAGGTCATCACTAAAATTCCTTTGTGAAATTACCTATACCGGCTTCTCTAAAAATTACCGACTTCCCTAAATATATGTACCGATTTCCCTAAATATATACCGGCTTATCTAAATTTACCTGCTTGTCTAACTAAAATGTTTACCCCTCGCCACTGGTACATACACACGTTTTTGTTGTTGGAGTTGGCAACGAAGAGAGCAAGGAATGGAGTCCCTTAGTCAATTGTAGATTACAGAAAAAAGCCTACCTTCCCAACGAATCCGGTGCCTCCAGTAATGAAAACCGATTGACCATTGTAACATTGCGCCACAGGCGTATGTATGAAACGCGCACCAACACCGCAAAAACGTTGTTGAAAACGTAACATTGATATTCCCAATGAATTACAATGAAGTAATCTGTTTTATTTATACTATAGTATAGTTGTACGGTGTTTATTACTGTGTACTGCCTCGTTTGACACGTTAAGGTTAACTAAGTTAATGTTGTTTTATACTGCTTTTTGTGTATTTTCGGCCAGTTTGGTATAAAAAATATAACATATATTTTAATATGTTTTTAATATATTAAGTCTTTTAAATTTTTAACCGATTTCAAAAAAGGATTTGTTTGGTGGTAGGAGGTTCGTCCTCCGTCTGGCTCGCGACCACTATCATGTCAAAGACGAACCGCCAAATATCTTATGATGTGTTCCGGTTCGATGGCATGTAAGCCAGGTTTTCCCATTCCCACCCATACTTTCCCCAAAATGTGGTGGTTCCGAGAACGGAATACTACATTGTCCTCCTCTTCCATCTGTATCCTCTAGGTTGGCAACGCATCTAGTACATCTCTTGTGTTGTAGATGTTCATGGGCGAAGGTAACCACTTACCATCAGGCGGTCCTTCTGCTCGTTTGCCATCCGGTATCCATAAAAAAAAAAAAAATAACATATATTTTAATATTTTTTTAATATATTAATGTCTTTTAAATTTTTAACCAATTTCAAAAAAGGAGGTTTTTAATTTGATTTTTTTTGTTTAAGTATGTTGTTGCATAAATTTTAGGGGGTAAACTAATTTTGATGATTATTTTTTTATATGATAGTTAGTGCTTCGGATGTCCCATTTAAATTTAGTGAAGATCTGACGAACAGTTTTTGAGTTATTCGTAATAATTGTACTTTTTAGCGCATGCAGAGTAGCGAGAAAGGATCTAGTGTCCAGAAATTCCATTTACTTCTTTAATCCCGAATTCGACACATTGCATGTGAAGTGGCGGAACCATTACCAGAGCGAGAAAAGTATAATGCATAGCTTCACGCTGTATCCCGTATATTGCAGGGTAGGCAGAGGGAACCAGGGGGAAATAGTGTTAAGACACTCCGTTCTCCACTTTCCGCCAAATTGAGGCATTGCGCGCTGAGTGGCGGAACTCCGCGCCGCGCTTTGCCTTGTTACCAAACCCAGGAAATGAAAAATTCCAATTCCTGGTGTGGGAATCGAATCCACAACCTCTATTTATCTCAAATCTCTAATAACTATTTAATAATAATAGTAATCTATATATCAAAGATGTTGACTTCTTGAATTGAAATTAACATGTATTTAAAAAGTATGCAAAATTCATACCATTTTTTTTATCAAAAAAAATTTTGAAAACATAAACATAAGTTGAAAATGCGTGTTTTAAATTTAAATACAATATTAAAAATAATTAAATGAAATAATTATTAAGATAAGTGAAATAAATAAAAATAAATCGCATTTATTTTATTTCCCTTCATAATACTTTAAAACGAACAATAAATAATTGATGGCAACACTTCTTAGTAATTATTTCATACATAACTATTTTAAATATAAGATTAAATCTAGTTCAAACTTTAATCGTGGACCACAAATATTCATTAAAAAAGTCGCATGCTCCTCGTGACACGCAAATATTGAATGGCGGAATTCAACGCCGCGTTTTGTTTCATCATACGTACATACATACATACATAGCTTCACGCTGTATCCCGCATATAGCAGGGGATAGGCAGAGGGAACCGTGTGTTAAGACACCCGTTCCTCTACTTTCCGCTGAATTGAGGCACGTGCTGAGTGGCGGAACTCAACGCTTTTCTGGGCTTTAAATTCAAAATGGCCGCTACAAAATATGCTTGATATTATTTTACAACTACCTCAATATGAGGATCAAAATGTATCATTTTACAATTAAGTTAGGGTTTTATATTATCAGTTATAAATAATATTTACATGTTACTCAGATTACTCTACACCCAACGATTTCTTTTTGCATCTCATCACATCGCCTCAATTTCTCAGCGAAAAAGTCGAGAACGGAGTGTCTTAACACTAGGAATTTCTGACTACTCCCCAAGCTATGAACGGAACGTCTTGAATATAGATTTCTTTTTCATAGAAACCATGTAAATAAATTGTACTAACTAAAAGCGACAACGAGTAATAAAGTTATTTCACCGTTACCCCAACAAAAAAATTAACCGGGAAGCCAGCTTTAAGAACATGTGGTCACCAAACATATCCAGTATATACATATAAAAGAATTGTTTACAGGCCTCTATCTAATCTTGCGGAAATGCGTTGTCTGTTACGAAACGGCTATCATCGTCAGTGGGGGACTTTGTAGGGTTAGTCCGCGCTTAGCTTATCTTTATTTTTATTAATTTAACGTTGAGTTTTACAAATATATCTTGGCCATATTGTGGGATAGTCGAAAACTGGATGAGAAGGTAGTCGTGGGTCTTTAGCTTCCATTTAGGTTTGTTTTTTTTTAATTACCTTGCTATGACGATCGAGATGAGGTTTTTTCATCCAAAAGTGGCATACGAGTATGTGGTAAGTATAAGCATAATTCAAGTCTTTATATAAAAAAATATAATTTATACATTGTCATGTGCGAGCGTTGAGTTCCGCCACTGTGCACCTAAAGGGGCCTCAATCTGGCGGAAAGTGGGGAACAAAATTGTAAGAGAACGGAGTGTCTTTAACACTAGGTTTTCAGGTTCCTCTGTCTACCCTGCTATATGCGGTTACAGCGTCAAGTTAAAAAAAAAAAAAAAAAACATGTATATAAAAAAAAGAAGTGTACATGTGTATAAATACGAATTCATTTCTTTTCATTAGTTAAGAATAATGGGAATTCTAAATTTTATTCTAAAAATGAAAACTGTTGTACAATGAGAATATCGATTATATTATTTCATTAATTCTATTATTCCATAAAGGTTTAATTTGAAGAATCTTTATCTAAAGGATATAGAAGAAGAGAGAGTAAATTATATTAAATAAACATGTTCTCTGATACCATAAAGCAAAATAAATATAGAAAAACAATACCTTTTTATACACAGGACGCCATACAATGTGAGTTGATGCGGAAAACAAAAGAAACAATTCCTATTCCTATTTATGTATTTATGTATATATATTTGTTTTTATTTATGTATTAATGTTATTTATTTCTTTAGTATTTTGATCACTGTACCAACTTCTTCTATCCTTTACTGTCCACTCATTTCCACAGTGTGATAACTGGAAGAGATTCTTCTAGAAATAACAAACTTTATGTTCTCTTTTCTCATATATTTTTAGTTCAATAAATATTATAATTATAAAAATTACAAACTGCAAATATTACGGAATGGACCACTAAAAAGGTAATAGACGCTACATCTAGTTCTTATAGAGTTGTCGTTTCACGGCCATGAGTGTTAAGCATACTATATCGATAAATGTAGATATATATTTAATTCATTATTGTATATTATTCAGTTTTTAGAAATTATTTTAAGTGTGTAGTGGATAGTGAGTTATGAGTTAGTGAAATACTACTAGTTACTTTATTTCTTACATTATGTGCTGGGCAATATATAGTGGGAACTATGGAGTGTTAACTAACAGGTGAGTAAAAAATATTGAAAAGTACTAAGTAGTTCAAGAACTTAGTGTCGCTTTCTTCGCGAATTCGAAACGATGTGTGCTTGTTGAGTGAAATTTAACACTGCACATTTACCAGCGCAGCGAAATATATAAATCATTTAAATACATGAGGTGTGTTCAAAAGTAAGGTGATTCTTTGTATTTTTTAAGAAAAAATATTTATTTATTTATCAATATTTATGTTGTCCCCTTCAAAGTAATCCCCTCAGATACACACACAATACACTTATGCCAACGGTTTTTCCAATCGTCAAAGCACTTTCATAAGACTTTTTCGGTATAGCCTTTGAGCTCTTTCCAGCGATGCAGCTCCTATCTCTTCATTCGTTGCAAATCTCCGTCCTTCATAGGTCTCTCTTTAGTTTTGGGAACAAGAAAAAGTCACATGGGGCCAAATCCGGTGAATATGGTGGCTGAGGCACGATTTTGCAGGGGTGTTGTGAGCTTTGACAAAAATCCTCACCAGCAAAGATGAATGATGAGCAATTTCGAACAAATCCTCGCTGACACGTCTCATGCTCCAAAACGTTGAAAAATTTCATGGCACGAGCCGCTGATATACCAAACATCCTCAGCAACTTCTCTGACAGTGATTCGGACGATTTTCCAGAACAATTTTTCTTCAAATTTCTCCTTGAACGTTTTCATCAGTTGTTGACGTGCTTAAGCGTCCAGAGCGAGGCTCGTCATTGCATCTTCCCGGCCATCTTGAAGAGTTTGTAAATTCTTGTAAACATTTTTACTCAGAACAGTTTCACCGTATGCCACTGTCAACATTTTTTCTTAAGTGTTTGGAGCACTTTATTTTATTTTTTTACACAAAATTTGATGCAAATCCTTTGATCCATATTTTTCGGGATAGCAAGAAATCGCCGAGCACGCAAAACACTTATAACCTTTACGCCTCTCCCAACCAAACAAAAAATGCTATACACTTTTTGAAACTTCTGGTGGTACAGATGTTCGGGAAGAGTGTACCAACATAACAAAAATAAAAATCGATAATCGAAAGTACGTTGCCTCGCCAAATTTGAAAAGTCACTCACTTTGAACATACCTCGTATAATGATTCCATTGGGTGGAAATTGAGACCACGATCATCGTCGTCGTTTTCTGACAGACGCTGTTCCACTGCGTGACGTAATTTTTTTTTTTAAACTTCACGCTGTATCCCCCACGGTATTGTTGAAAGAGCATTCTAATTCTTCTTCATTCTCTTTCTTGCCTTAGCACTAGATTCTCTGGTTCCCTCTGCCTACCCTGCTATATGCGGGATACAGCGTGAAGTTAATCTTTTATAGGTATATATTAGTTTCATAACTAACTTCAAAAAAGAAGCAGAATTTCAATTCAACTGCATTTTTTATGTGTTACCGCACTTTACTGGGTGAATCAACATTGATGATTTTTTACATGTAGCTAGTGGTTTTGATGTGGTCCCATTTAAATTTAGTTAAGAAATTTAAGAAAGATCTCCGTCGACCGTTTCTACTGAACTGACAATTCGTAAGATTAGAGATACCAAAAAAAAGCTTGACAAAAACTTAACAGCCGTAATCACCTGGAAAATGTATAAATTCACCACTGTATTAATATTACCGTCCAGGTCAGACCTATATAAAGTCAAAGTCAAATAAGTATATTCAAAATAAGTATAGCCCATTTCTTTTTAAACGTCAAACAATTTACCACCGGTTCACTAAATTTAATGCCTCAGACGTGAGAAGAACCGGCGCAAGAAACTCATTGGGACTTTTCGTCAATGCTTTACAATTATTTGTTAGTGACAATGATACTTTTGAAATAGACTCGAGCGAGCATTTCATTCTCAAGGTGTGTTATCATTTATAAAATCACTAATCCTTACTTATTATAAATGCGAAAGTAACTCTGTCTGTCTGTCTGTATTTTACGCTTTCAGGCCTAAACCACTGAACCGATTTTGATCAAATTCGGTATGAAGATAGAACTGACCTCGGGAAAGGACATAGGATATTTTTTATTGCGAAAAAAATTGTAGAAGAGGATGAAAATTTGTATGGAAATTTCTTATTGTCAAACATAAAATCACGTAAAATTGTTCAACTGTTTACAACTTTCGCACTTAAACTACTAAACCAATTTTGACAAATAGTCTAGACCTTGGGAAAGACTAAAGGCTACTTCTTACCATGACCCGCGATATAACCGAGTTTCACGCAGGCGAAGCCGTGGGCGGAAGGCTATATAGTTTATAACCCTTAACACCCTAACCTCTTTTCTCTATATATACCAGCTTATTATAAAACCTAATATGCCAGTCTACCTGTATAAAATTTTCAGCCTTCGCCACTGGTACTGAACAAAAACATGTACAGTGATCAGAATCAGTATACTAACATTTCTATTTTGTCTCATATTTATTTCCCATTACATATGAAAAAGAAATATTAACACTCTAGGAATGCTTGTATGATACGAACACATATTCGAGTTACAAATGGAAGTGGTTATGCGAAATGGTTACAGTTTGAATAAAAATATATTTATTTTATACTATTAATTTTTTTTTCAACTTTACGCTGTATCCCGCACATAGCAGAGAGAACCAGAAAACCTAGTGTTAAGACACTCCGTTCTCTTTTAGCATTGCTGTTCCCTACTTTCCCCCGAATTGAGTCTTCTTACTAGAGCGAGGAAAGAAGAATACTAAATATTATTTATTATTCTCATTTCATGGAGTGGGTATCGAACCCACTACCTGTTGCGTTGTGTCACACACTTGTGCCTCTGCAACACGACAGGCCACATTACTTCTTTAAAGAAATGTATGTTTTTATAAAAAAATGCTGACTGTATATTCTGATGTATAAACTAATTGTAAAGTTTCATCAAAAACTGTTTAGTAGTGTTTACTAGAAATTAATCTATCCTCACAAGTTTTCAAATATATAATATTTATATTTTTTGGTGGTAGGAGTAGTCTTCGTCCTCCGTCTGGCTCGCAAGTGCGGACCACTATTTATGTGTCAAAGACGAACTCGCCAAACATCTTATGATGTGTTCCGGTTCGATGGCATGTAAGCCAGGTTTCCTTTCCCACCATCCTTTCCCCCAAAATGTGGTGGTTCCGATAGCGGGACTACTACATTATCCTCCCTTTCCATCTGTATCCTCTAGGTTGGCAACGCGCATCTAGTACACTTCTTGTGTTGTAGATGTTCATGCGGCGAAGTTGCAACCACTTACCATCAGGCGGTTCTTCTGCTCTCGTTTGCCATCCGGTATCCATAAAAAAAAAAAAAAAATAAAAATAAAAATAATAATTATAGTTTTGTACGATATAGTTATTATTTAGTGTCTACAATTTTCTTCGCTTGACGGTGTTAGTGTCCTTTTCTGTTTTCTCTCATGTCGCTGTATAATTCAATAGAGCCTATTATTATATCCTCAAAAAACAATCCTAGAAAAAAAAGATTATTTCAAATTTTTGTACGAAATTTTTGTTTTTTTTCTAAATTTGTGTCTTTTGCATAAACACGTCCTATATAGTTATTTAACATACAGATTCAAATATCAAACGATTGAAAATAAATCGCATATCAAAGCGTGTTGAAGCTGAGTTGTTGTAATTTGAGTTTATTTGGATTCTACTATGAGATATGTATAATTTAGCAGTTTCACACGTTACCTCGCAGAGCAGGATAGTCAGAGTGAACATAGTGTCAAGACACTATGTTCGCCGCTCTCTGTTCAAATCTGAGACATTGAGTTATAAGTGGCGGTACTCAACGCCGAATTTTGTCTTACCAGAGCAGAGAAATGAAAAATCATTTACATTTCCTTGATAAGACGTAAAGTGGGAAACGCATTGCTTTTTTCGTACATTTATTGTTGATGCATATTATAATATGTACTAGCTATACCCGCAGCTTGAGCCATTGCGTGCTGAGGGGCGGAACTCAACGCCGCGCTTTGCCTTGTTATCAAACTTAGGAAATGAAAAATTCCATTTCCTGGAGTGGGAATCGAACCCACAACCTGTCGCGTTTACTTTTCTTGTATTATATCTGCAATTTTAAATCAAAAAGAAAGTAGTATAGTATAGTAGTATAATAGTATGAATCGATAAAAAGCGGTATGGAAGTATTTGAACTGGCGGAACCTAACACCGCGCTATTTCGACTGGAGAAAAGAGAATACCTTTAGTAATAATTTTAACTGGCGAACGGAGTATATTGACATTAGGCTTACTCTGACTACCTGCTTTGCAGGATAAAGTATGAAATTGTGGACCTCAAAATAATAACTACCTGAAACTCATTCAGGCGCAATTTTCTGTACTAAGTTGTTATTTAAGAAGGATTTATTTCATTCATTGTTTAGTCGGCCTTTTAATAGTTTCTTTTTTTCAATTAAAGCTTTTTTCAATCTCAATCTTTCAGCATTTACCATTTAGATAAGCAAAGGATACTTTAATTATTATAGTTTTTATAAACTTTGTTTAGAATTTGAAAAAAGTATATTATTCTGTCCAAGAATGCTATAATGATATCAATGTGTGGAATTAATGCTGTTGACGCTCACCCGGGAGGCTCATCATAGGCTCATCATATTTATTGTAAAAATTTTATTTGAAAAGAGCAACTGTTGAGTTTCTTGCCGGCTCTTCTCAGCAGAACTGCCTTCCGAGCCGGTGGCAGCTTCCGTTAGGACTGACACGACTGACACCTTTGTAAATTGACGATTCGAACGTGCTCGTAATAGCCTACTTGAATAAAGAATATTTAGATTTTTGATTTTGAAAATTAATATCTACCAGCCAATCATTTTTTTTATATGTTCACGCTTCTTTTCGCATTCCAGGGTAGTCAGTATGTATGTATGTATGTATGTAAGTAATGAAATAGTGACCTATCACTATGTTTTTCTTTAACAATCACTGAATGAATGAATGCTGAAATAGTTTCTATTTAGTACCTAAACCTGAAGTAAACTTTTCTAAAATATTACATAAATGTTAAATACATACTTTTTGAGGCCATTCTGATATAATCTTAGATTGACTACGATGTTTTTGGGTTGGAGACCCACTCGGGAAATGATCATATTTAAATTATTTCGATTTGTCTGTTCTGGTAAGACGAAACGCAGCGTTGAGATCCGCTACTTAAAACGTAATGTTTCGAATTCTGTCTGAAAACGGAGAGCGGAGTGTCGCGACACTAAGTTCTCTGTACCTACTCTAATATGAAAAAAAAATGTGAAGACAAAAAACCCAATGTTCTAACACTTTCTGTATATTTTTTTTTTAACATAAAAAAACCATTACAATATGTGTACAATAAAATGTTCTATAACCAACTCCAAAAACAACATGAATGGAATTTCTTGTCTGTATGATCAGTGTCCGGTTTCATTCGTCAAACGGCTACTTCGCCAAGAGTCGATTGACGAATGGAACCGTAGATACCAAACGGGCACAACGGCTTCGGGGACGAAGCTGTTCTTCCCGGACGCGGTGGCTGCGCACAGGACTATACAGAGGATTAAGATCAGCAATGTAGTCACCCAGATTTTAACGGGCCACGGTGGGTTCTCCGAATACTTGAACCGTTTCAAGTGTAAGGAGGACCCATCGTGCACCTGCGAGCCAGGCACACCCCAAACAGTAACCCACATATTAGGTGATTGCCCCCCTACACGAGTACGAAAGAATGAAGGTGGAAACAGAGCTGGGCGTAAGAATAAAAAAGGACAGATTCGGAGTACTATTAAAAAATTCGGAAACTAGGGAGGCATTTTTAAAGTATTGCGTCAGTGTGTGTAGAAAAGTTATAGATGCGAATAAATAGGGTGTGAATGAGATGGAATTTTTGTGTGGAAATTATTGTATATGTATTTGTTGAACAATTTGTTTAATTAATGAATTTTATTGTAGTCAAAATTTTGAATTTTTAGGCCTTTAAATTGTTGTATTTGTTGTTTTTAAATGTGTTTTTACAAAGTCTCTGATTATGTCAGAGGGACCCTGCATTCTAAAATAAAAAAAAAAAAAAAATTTCTTGTCTGTTCTTTTTGTGTTACCAGTTAACATTTTACTAGGCCAACTAATTTTAAATTTAGTTTTTCGTTAGATTTGACAAGTAGTTTATGAGTTATTCGTAATAATATCTTTTTAGTGCATTTTAATATATGAAGTCAGTTTTCTTTTTTGATAAATCTTAATTATTTTAATTGGAAAGCACTTTAATAATTATTTTTAATAAAAAAATATTGTAGTGACATCTATAGTATAGTTTAAAGACTGCTATGAGAATGTGAAATGTTTATAGTTCTACGATAACAACATAGATGGCGTTGTATCGAAAGTTTTAACTGTAGAAATATCAATACCATGCGTGATTACATTGATAAATCGACTTGCTACTTTTATTAGTTCTAATAGGTATTAAAATCTATCTTATTCATTCTTATGCATTTTCGACTTATCAACTTCATCTAGTATGGATATGTAATTTATGTTTCCAAATTATATCACGGTTATAGTAAATTTCACGTCTTGAACTTGGATGTAGGAAGAGAGCTTAGTGATCAGTCTCTCCTTTTTCTATATTTCATTGAAAACAGCGAGATTAGACACTTGATTCAAAATCTGTGGTGCTTTATTTATTTATTAGATTCAACAGTGGTAATTACATCGGATATAATTTTACAATATTTTGTTTTTATTCTTATAGCTAAATGCATTACCTTTTAAGGTGAATACCACATGCAATTATAAGGAGAAGACATACTTTTTTTTTAGGACAACATCTGTCAGCATCTGACCAAATGATAATAATTTCAAATTATTGAAATTATTATCATTTTTCCACTCTGATAACACTAAGACCGGCGTTGAGTTTCGTTTAACGCGTAATGATATAATATTCGGGAAGAAATCGAAGAACGGAATACGACACTACGTTCAGAAAGAACGTCTTGGCGTTAGGTTCTGCACCTTACTATGCGCAAAGCAGACATTCTATAAAATTTTTCTACTTCACGTTTTTTCCCACATAGCAATGTAGTCAAAGTCAAATAATTTTATTCAAAATAAGAAGTTACATGCTTCATATTTGAACGTCAAATAATTTACCACCGGTTCACTAAATTTAATGCCTCAGACCTGAGAAGAACCGGCGTAAGAAACCAGCAGGATTTCTTTTTTTTTTTATATTCGTCAACGAAGTCGTAGACAAAGAGAACCTAGTGTAAAGACACTCCACACTCCACTTTCGATTCGAAATCGAGACATTGTGCGTTGAATGGCGTAACTCAACGCCGCTTTCTATTTTATCACAGCATTATACTTATTTATGAGAAGAAACTCCTTAGCATGAATTCACCGTGCGGGTGCCCATCGCGTTGCAAAGAGAGGAGTTTGGAGAGTGCCTGGGACTTACGACCCAACGTGTAGGCTTAAGGGGCCCCTATAAAATGCGCATTAACGTTCACCTCCTCTGTCCACGCTCCTCTCTCTTCCATAATATATAATATTTTAATATTAAAAAAAAACACGCCTGTCGCCTGTCGTAGCGCAAAAGCACAAGCGTGCGACTGTAAACGCGACAGGTTGTAAGTTCGATTCCCGTTCCAGGAAATACAAAGGTTTAGTATTTTCATTTCCTGGGTATGGTAACAAGGCAAAGCGCGGCGTTGAGTTCCGTCAATCAGCCCGCATTACCTCAAATCGGCGGAAAGTGGGGAACGGAGTGTTTTTACACTAGGTTTTCAGGTTTCCTCTGCCTACCGTGCTATATGCGGGATACAGCGTGAAGCTAAAATAAAGTTAATATAAAAAAACGTAATCTTTCACTGTCATTTAATATGTTAAATTAAGTCCAATAAAGCATATATAGTTGTTCAGTAACTATATGCCGATAGCGGTAATAAAAGAGAGAAGATGTTACATATTATTAAAATAGCCTTGTACTTCGCAGTCGCGTGCAGTCACTAAATGCACTCAGAAGATAACACTCTTCCCTTTTTTTTAATTGGAAAAAAAATAAATTAAAAAAAATAGACAGAAAATTAAAAAAAAAAAGTTTTTTTTAAATGTTGTGTTACATTTTTCTTAAATTGTGCTTTTGAAAAAGAATACGTGGATTTTTTTGCAAAATTTTTGTTTTTTATATGAAAAATACAATTTTTTGGTAGTGTTTCTTCTTTTAGGTGTCAATAAAAGCTATCAAAATTAAACAAATACAGAGTAAGTTGTTATTTCGTATTTATTTTATGTGTATTACTGTAGAACTTTTTACTCATACTTTTTATATGATAGCTATTGCTTCTAACGTTCTATTTAAATTTACTTAAGATCTGACGTGTAGTTTTTGAGTTATTCGTAACAATTTAACTTTTTAATGTACTATTTGAAGTTGGATCTTTTTTTTGTTAGTTTTAACTACACATACATAAATATTTTATATGATATATTAATTACTTATATTAAAAGTTGATTGGTCTATTTTAAAACATCGTTCAGTATGTATATACAATAAAGCCAAACAGGTATATACGTTTTTTAATTGGGCATATATTGAAAAGCATCTTTCCGCACAACAGGGTCATTCAGAGAGAATCTAGTGTTAAAACACTCCTTTTGCTGCTTTCCATCTCAATTCAGACATTGCGTGTTAAGTTGTGGAACTCAACGCCGCGCTTTGTCTTACCGGGACGGAGAAATGAAAATATTATAAATATAACGAATGCCACGAGGTAACGCCTGTCGTGGCGCAGAGGCACAAGCGTGCGACTGAATACGCGACAGGTTGTGGGTTCGATTCCCACTCCAGGAAATGTGAAATTTAGTATTTTCATTTTTTGGGTTTGGTAACAAGGCAAAGCGCGGCGTTGAGTTCCGCCGCTCAACACGCAATGCCTCAATTTGGCGGAAAGTGGGGAACGGAAATGATGAAAGAGAATGGAGTGTCTTAACACTAGATTTTCTGGTTCCCTCTGCCTACATCGCTGTATGCGGGTTACAGCGTGAAGTTAAAAAAAAGAAAAAAAATAAGTAATAATAATAGAAATAATAAAAAAAAAAATATAACGTGATTCCTCGAGTGGGAATTGAACCCACAAACACACCTCATCTTTGGAAAGATAAACGCAACGTTGAGTTCTGCCACTCAATACGTACCTTTGGAGGAAAGTAGAGAACGATATTTCTTCACACTAATTTTTTTCTAACTACCCCGCTATTCGAGAATAGGTCTGAATCTGGAAAAAATGTGACGCTGAAACAATAATCCTTCAAATGGGAATCGAATCTACAACTATTATTTAGTCAACGGCAGCACGGAGCTCAAAAAATATATTTATAATAGGTTGATGAGGTACTTTAAATAAAATACCTTAAAATACAGTTCATAATAGAGATCATATACTTTTTTCTTTTTTTTTAACTAAAACGAAAAACGGAGAGCGAAAACACTTCTCAAATCTCTCTGCGTGATAATGCGTGAAGTGAATAATAATAATTTCACGCTAACAAACACGCGTACACAAAGATCAACGATCTAAATGATGCAAATCATATTCTATTATTATATTGGAATGTTGGCGTAGTCATTTGCATTGATTGGTACAAATTAACAGATATTGACTGTAGGGTTCATTATCATTATGGTTATCTTTATATATATCTATATGTAAATATGGAGAGAGAGAGTACAGTGTTAAGATATTCCGCTGTCCTGATTTAGATAACATATTTTAGAAAACGTAGAAAAATTTGAACGCAGCGGGACTCGAACCCGCTCCTCATGTAAACCGTTCAAGCGCTCTGACCACTAAGCCATGCGGCTTATATCGTCGAAATCGATATTTTTATACTTTTAGATAAATAGATAGAAGTAACAGTCATGGAATTGTTTTTTAAATCTAAAAAAAAATATACAAATTAGAAAACTTTAAGAACTTTTAGATCGAACTCTGAATCGTGATTTGTACGGATTTTTCGCAGATTCACGATTTATTCCATATAGTAACATTAAATCTCGTGTTAAGATACTCCGTTCTTCATTTTACGCCAAAATTCCAATCATTGTAGTGCTGAATGGCGAAACTTAACTCCGCGCTTTGCCAGAGCAGCGAATTGAAATACTGCTCTTAAACTTGCGGTTACAGTCCGACGCTGTCTCACTGCATATATACATATAGGCATGATACATGTTTTCATTTCCTGGGTTTGGTAACAAGGCAAAGCGCAGCGTTGAGTTCCGCTACTCACGTAATGCCTCAATTCGGTGGAAAGTGGGGAATGGAGTGTCTTAACACTAGGTTCCCACTGCCTGCCCTGCTATATGCAGGATACAGCATGAAGCTATGTATGTATGTATATATACATACATAGCTTCTTAGCATAAATATGATTATTATAAATTGAAATACTTATTACGAGTCTTGAAACTTAGGTAATAAAGTCGGATTAATTTTGGTATCTGCATACTTATTAAAGAACGATGTTAATATAATAATGCGAAGAAAAAAATATTTAATTATAAAAAACAAAAAACTGGACTGAACCACTCCTTATATATTTGAAATGTGCTAATTAAGTCCTTTCATTTGATACCCAACACGGTACTCACTAACTATTTTTTTAATTTTTTTTCATGACGTAATTGGCTCTAGAGGGCGCCATATTGAATTAAAAGTGACGTCGCATATTCAAGAACACTTGGAGTATCAATACCTATCTAACGTCACCTTAATTATATAATTCGTACCAGGGTTTTGGAAGATATGAGGTAATAAATAATATTACAAACATATTTGATACGCACGAAAAACAAAATCCTCTGACAGTCGGGTAAAAAGAACTAAGTAGGAAATATTTCACGGTATTCGTTAAGTTACTAAATGATCCGCATTTTAGATTATACCTACTGAATTAGAATTCACTACCACCAAATGCTGAATTTATCGAATGCCATAATTTTATTTGGTACACAATATTTTTAGTCGGTTCTTTGTCTATCCCTAATCAACAACAAAATTTAATGTTTCACTAGCTGTATCCCGCGACTTTTTTGCGTGAATTATCCAGGTCTTTCCCGTTTTCATATCTATTTAGATTCTCTCTTAGTGCTCCCCTATACTCCCTAAGAAGCCTATATACCAAATTTCACCTTTCTATGGCCAGTAGTTTCATCTATACATTGTTTTTTTAGCTTCACGCTGTATCCGGCACATAGCTGAGAACCTAGTGTTAATACACTCCGTTCCCCACTTTCCACCAAATTGAGGCATTGCGTGCTGAGTGACGGAACTCAACGCTGCGCTTTGCCTTATTACCAAACCCAAGAAATGAAAAATTCCATTTCCTGGAGTGGGAATCGAAGTCACAACCTGTCGCGTTTACAGTCTCACGCTTGTGCCTCTGCGCCACGATTTATCATCTTACTGGCTCTCTTTTTAACATTTTCGTTCCTCACACTGTACGTTGTCTGTCATATTATTTCTAAATTCTATATTTATATATGGCCATGACGTATTACTAACGTATCAGAACATGTCACGGAAGCAAACTTACAAATACACCTAAAATAGTGTTACTTGAATAACTCAAGGCAATTCTTTCTTGGCAGTTCGAGGTAGTGATGTAGAGAACTATGATTAGGAGCCAAGTGTCAATAATATATTGTACTGTTGTATAATCATCTGTTGAACGTGTCATATAAATTACTGGTCACGCGAGTGTGACAGTGACTGTAGGTAAATGCGATTGACCGTGGGTTCGATTCCTAGAGAGAAATGGTTATATTTAAATTATTTTAGTAACTTCGCTATGATGAGACAAAACGCGGCGTTAAAACACTTCATGTCATTTTTTTTAACTTCACGCTGTACCCCGCACATAGCAGGGTAGGCAGAGGGAACCAGTGAACCTAGTGTTAAGACGCTCCGTTCTCATTTAACATTTCCGTTTCCCATTTTCCGCCGAATTGAGGCAATGGCGTGGAAATCGAACCCAGAACCTGTCATGCTTACAGTCTCACATCTGTGCGCCACGACAGGCCTCAATATCTTCATATTAGGTGGAAAGTGGAGGAGCGGAGTTACTTGACACTAAGTTTTTTCTGACATCTATGAGGAAAAAAGCTTGAAGCTAAAAAAAACTGCAAATGGAAATGAAACCCACAACATTCATCTTTATATAATGATTTTTCAGGTTGATTTCAACTAAAATATCAATCTATAATTATATTTCATATCAGAGACAATATACTTATTTAAATATGTTTAAAATCAACGTATTTCCGCCACCCGTAATTTCCGGTAGAATTTTAAATAAACGAAAAGTGAAGAGTGGTATCACTTTACAATTTATTATTTATTCTCTCTACATAAACCATAATATACAGAGTATGCGTGAAGTCAGAAGTGAGTGAAAATATTTTCATTACTCAGCTCTAATAAATCAAGGCGCGGCGTTGAGTTCCGCAAATTTATATACCGTCTCTTGAATTTAGAATGCGGTGAACGGAGTGTCTTAACACTAGGCTCCTTTTGACTACCCCGCTATACGCAATAAAGCGTCAAGCTGGTACAAGACACGTGCCCACGCTTTGCTCGTATCACGAAGGCACGTGCGTCATTTACTAATATAAGTAAGTTTCCACTTACTATGACGTTCTTCCTATGTTGTCAATTTTTCCTAAGTGTAATTCCATTATCGTAATTGGAAAGTTTACCTTTACTTTATGAAAACATAGGTTGGTTTACATATTTGTGTCATAAAAAACAAACGCCTGTCGTGGCGCAAAGGCACAAGCGTGCGACTGTAAACGCGACAGGTTGTGGGTTCGATTCCTACTCCAGGAAATGTAAAATTTAGTATTTTCATTTCTTGGGTTTGGTAAAAAGGCAAAGCGCGGCGTTGAGTTCCGCCACTCAACACGCAATGCCTCAATTTGGCGGTAAGAGGGGTGGGGAACGGAATAGTTAAAAGAGAATGGAGTGCCTTAGCACTAAATTCTCTAGTTACCTCTGCCTACCCTGCTATATGCGGGATACAGCGTGAAGTTAAAAAAAAAACAAATTAAGCTTATGTTATGAGCCTTCTAAAGTTTTTAATTTTATAATTATAGACCTTTTATTGAGTTTGTCCGGTACGTTTGAACTATAGTAGAATCGTTTTGAAACTTCTTTTTTCTCAATATTTCTCTATTTGCCATTTAAGTACATACATATAGTATCATGTAAGAAATAGTGTTTCATTTCCTGTTTCTCTCCTAACTTTGCAGCCATGGCATACCCTTGGTTCATTCACAGACAGATAGTTTTCTTTATATATATGATCTGCCTCCTAGTGTCAACGGTACTATTTTTAACAGTAAATTAGGGTTTTCTGTCATGGTACTGATACCTAAAAGTAACTCTACGTATACGAATTATAGCTCTAAATTTTAGGAATACTTATGTCCTCAGTTTATAAAAATAATTTTACCAGGTAGATAGGCTAGTAAGATCATCAAGGTATACTCATATATATTTTCATAAATGTGGGCCATGGAGGTAAATGTTTGCCGGCCTCGTTAACTAATTACAAAATAGCATTTATGTAGTACTTCTTTGTGTTAAACTGACGCCAACTGCGCATGTCACGATCAATCGAGGCATCTTTTCCTCATGTCTTACAATATAACTTATAAATAGATAAGTCTTGTAACAAAAACCGTAATACCGGTAATTTAATAAGTCACCCGTACAAATTAAATATACGAATAAATGAATGAATGGACAAAATCGATGTATGCGCGCGCATACATTTTTACATCCTACTACGTACCGTCGACACTACCAGCCTACTCCCCTTACATTACTGCGCCAACACTGACGGATATTTGTCGTTAATAAATAAACTAGAAATGGACAAAAGACGCAGAAATGTGAAATGGAAACAGACATAAGCAGTACGAACTACGAAACATAGAACGACGTGCTCGGTATATACGGAAATAACAAAGCGAATGCATTTGAAAAATCGATTCGGATGCAATTGTGAATCGGCTTTCGTCAAGATATATTTATGTGAACTGTTCGTTAACATGAAAACCTAAATAACTTTCAAATTTGTCATAAATTTGGAAGAAGATAATCTCTTAGGACGAACAATACGAACAGAAGGTCCAGATATCTGGACTTCAAGGCTGAATTGCCTGTAATGGAGAAAGGTGAACGTTTTTCAGAGTACCTGTTCGTGAAGATGGGCCCAGGGGACAGGGGCCCGAAGACTACGGAAGACCGGTCAGCTCCGGTCGACCACACCGGCGTGAAGAAATGGCTTGTGGAAAATACTCTCCTGGTCATTACATTAGCTGGTGTGCTGACTGGTATTGCTGTTGGTAAGTTTCTTAATTGTATGAATGTAGTGTTAGTAAAAAAACTTGAAATTCTTCAAAATTTTCATGTAAAAGATTATTTACCAATTTAAACAAAGAAGAATTATTTACCAATTTGTCCAACTAACTTTCAGGGTTTGGTCTTCGGCCATACAACCTCGGTCCCGATGCCTTGATTATTATATCTTACCCGGGAGAACTCTTCATGAGGTTGTTGAAATTGATGATCCTTCCTCTCATAATTGCCAGCCTAATTGCTGGTTCCGCAAGCCTTAACGCTAAGATGAGTGGTAAAATTGCAGTCAGAACCTTACTGTACTTTGTTTTAACGTCCATGTTTAACGCATTTCTTGGGATAGTATTGGCGACGTTAATCCATCCAGGAAAACCGGAGTTAAGAGAAGATTTTATTGGTGCTATTGAAAATAAACGGGATCACAGCATTTTGGACAGCCTTTTAGATATTGGCAGGTATGAAAATAAGAGTATGAGTTACAAGTAAAATTAGAAAAATATTTACGAATGTTAGCCCTGCTTGTGCATCCTTTTGGTGATTGGTGAGATGCTAGTTCTAACTTTTTTGAAATTTATCTAAGTTTTCACTTTTATTTCAGAAACATTTTCCCAGACAACATAGTACAGGCTGCGTTCCAGCAAGCACATACTGTTTATACTACACCAAAGACAATTTTTGCTCAAAACGCTACCAACACTACTATACCCGTTTTAGTAAGAGATATAAGATATAGGTGAGAAAAATGACCATATTATATTTTTTCAACTTTTTTTTTTAACTTCACGCTGTATCCCGCATATAACGGGGTAGGCAGAGGGAACCTGAGAACCTAGTGTTAAGACACTCCGTTCTCTTTCAACATTTCCGTTCCCCACTTCCCACCGAATTGAGGCATTGCGTGTTGAGTGGCGGAACTCAACGCCGCGTTTTGCCTTATTACCACACCCAAGAAATGTTAATACCAAATTTTACATTTCTTGGAGTGGGAATTGAACCCACAACCTGTCGCGTTTATAGTCGCACGCTTGTGCCTCTGCGCCACAACAGGCGTTATTTTTAAACTATTTTTTTCAATTTCAGATCAGGAACTAATACATTAGGTTTAGTGTTCTTCTGCTTAGTGTTCGGCAGTTTGTTAGGTACTTTAGGACCGAAAGGCAAGGTAGTGATAGATTTCTTTCAAGCAATATTTGAGGTTATCATGAAAATGGTGACCGGAGTTATGTGGTTCACACCGATTGGCGTCAGTAGCGTTATTGCGGGCAAAATTCTAGGTGTCAGTAATGTTGGTAAGTCCACACTGAAAATATATTTAAATTTTTAACGATTTTTTATTTTCCTTTTGGAGATTTTGTTTTGCGATTTTGGAGCCTAATTAATTGAAGCTTGGACGTGGAATTTAAGTCTCATATAAAGTTTATATTCAATTAAAAAAAATAGAAATAGGTAATAAGTTTCACTTTAACAAACTCATTATAGTTATTAGGTATATAATTTTTTGTTTAAAATTATTTTCAGGTCAAGTAATGTCACAATTGGCATGGTTCATAGCAACAGTCACTATTGGTGTGTTTTTGTATCAACTTTTGGTTATGCAACTGATATACTTCATCTTCTTAAGACGTAATCCTTATAAGTTCTATTGGGGATTGTCACAAGCCATGTTAACTGCATCTGCCACTGCCTCTACGTAAGTTTCATATTTTATTAATTTGTCTCTTTGTAATAAATTATATGTAACTGTCTTCAACTGAGAATATAAGAACGTTGGACTGTAAAGGTTTCGATTTCCACATGGGTAAATTTTTATTTTACAATTAATATCAATTCTTCACTCTGGTAAGACAAAGCGCGACGTTGGGTTCCGCCACACGTAATGTGTCAATTTCAGCCGGAGAACAACGAATGGAGTGTCTTAACACTAGGTTCACTTTGACTACGCTGCTACGCGGGAAAAATCGTGAAGCCTGCTTTTTTAGAATATTTATGAAACCATCGTAGGAGGGTATGATCATCACAAACTCAAACATCACAACTTAATTGTACCTGATCTCATTCAGTAAGATCTATAATCTATGTAAATATTTTCTTTATGTTTTATAAAAAAAATCAACTTTGAATTTTGCCACCCAATACGTTACGTTACGAAAGAGTGACAATTAATGAAATATATAATAATTTGATAAAAAAATAAATGAAATTTACTTCTCTGAAGAAAATATAGCACTTTTTATTAAAATATATATTTAATTCTAGCGCCGCTGCCCTCCCAGTTACATTTCGAGCTATGGAAGGTCCCCTACGTATAGACGCTCGCATAACGAGATTTGTTCTGCCTATCGGGTGTAATATCAATATGGACGGGACGGCATTGTTCCTGGCTGTAGCGAGTGTGTTCGTCTGTCAGATGAATAGCATGCACCTTGGATTTGCTCAACTTGCGACTATATTGTAAGTATTTAGTTTCGTTTTTTAAGCTGTATTTAAGTTATTTCTTTATTAATTACATTATTTGGGAAAATTTTATAAAAAAGATAACTGTACTGTTCTTGGACCGTATACAATTTTATATACTAAAAAATTTAATATCTATTAAAGTGGGGAACGGAATTGTTGTAAGAGAACGGAGTGTCTTAACACTAGGTTCTCGGGTTCCCTCTGCTTACCCTGCTATATGTGGGATACAGCGTGAAGTTAAAGAAAGAAAAAAAAAATCTAATTACATGCCTTTATTATTCTTTTTTAAAAAGTGGAAACTGCCACATATCATCACCACTAATCTATGCGCATTTAAAAGGGCGTTTAAAAATTGTGTAATAGTTCATCTTCGTTCAACATGACCCACACAATATCTATCGTACCTTGAATGTATTGACCACCCGCACAGTAGATTCAAGTAATGCTAAGAAGCTCCTTCTCTTCTTATATGTGACATCCTCCACCTAACTAAAACCAGCCTATTCTAATCATAATAAACAGAATTCATTGAAGATGTTCAATAACCTTAAGGATTTTAACAAAAATGTAAATTAACATACAACTAAAACATATAATTAAAATTTGTAAAATATATAACTAATCAATTCGGCAGAAAGTGGGGAATGGAATTGTTGAAAGAGAATAGAATGTCTCAACACTAGGTTCTCTGGTTCCCTCTGCCTACCCTGCTATATGCGGGATACAGCGTGAAGTTAAAAAAAAAATATAACTAATAAAACTTTAAAACTAACTACTTAATAAACTGTCAATAAACTTAACCATTCTGTCGCCCGTAACAAATCGCGGGAGCAGTCTGATAGTAGATTGAAGAAGTAAGAAAATAAAATAAAATAATAATAAATTTCTGTTCAGCCTAACATCAACAGCGGCCTCAGTTTCCTCAGCATCGGTGCCGTCAGCGGCGATGGTGCTTCTACTGGTGGTGCTAGCAGCTTTGGACGCGCCTACACATGACGTCTCATTGTTGTTTGCTGTGGATTGGCTTGTGTAAGTACCAAGTTCAATTCAATGTTTAATCGGTAATTTTAACATGCGGTATTTGGTTAATAGGTACATCATTGGAATCTTTGTAGTTTTACCCATCTGTCAGAGGAGGGTTATGTTTTTCGCGCGTATCATGTATGTTTGTAATATTCTTTATTACCTCATATCATCCAAGCCCCTGGACCGAATTATATAATTAAGGTGACGTTAGATAGGTATTGATACTCTAAGTGTTCATAGATATGTGACTGACTGACAGATCGTCTAGAGATAATTATGTCATGAATAACAATAAAAAAATCATTGATGGGTACCAACTGAAAGGAATTAATTAGGACATTTCATTTCCGCTTAATATAAAAGAATCTAATAAATTTTTGAATTCTGTCAAATTATAGCAATACATGAGAAAACTGAGCTAACATTACTATCAGAACACTTTTTTAATAAAAGATTTAGACTCTATAAGAGTATAAGCTTATCAAATATAACAACTCGAAGTATGGTTAATTCAAAAATCTTATTAATTATCTAAATTATACTGAGATTTATCAGAACCGTTTATTTTTAAATTCTATATTATTTTTATTTTAATAATTGGCAACATTGGCTGCTTTTTGCGTAACGATTGCACGAGTGCTGTTAAACAATTCTTCATCGTACCGAAATACGAATATAGAATTACGAATATACTTCCAAACGACGTTGTTAATTTATCACTGAACAAATTTAAAAAGGTGGTTAAGCACAGGCTCTGCCAAAAAGCATATTACTCTGTTAAAGATTATGTTCACGATAAAGATGTTTGGAAATGAGTTGCTCTATTTCTAAGTTAAAATTGTTAATTGTAATTTGTAACAAATACTGGCAATTAAAAAGAGTGGCCATGAGTTTCTTTGCCTGTATCTTCTCATGAGCTCAACCATTTGAACGGGCTTTTTTCAAGTCAAAATTGCACATTTTTTTGGTTATTTTGTTTTGCATTTTTTTTTCTACTTTTATGACATGTCCAAGTAAATGTTAAGCATTTTTATGGAATAAAGATATTTTGACTTTGACTTTGACTTTGACTTTAGAATAGTTACCTAATATATTTAAGTAATCTCTATTTAAATTTAACACTTTGGAAGTGTCGCTTTGAGATTTATTGTTACTTTTGTGAGTAAGATTTTTTAAATGATTCCCAATTATTATTGAATGTCACGAATGAATTAAAAATATAAAAAATATATACTTCAAAGTCGGTATTAACCAAAGATTTTTATTACCGCCTATTGTGGCGCAGAGACTGTAAACGCGACAGGTTGTGGGTTCGATTCTCACTCCAGAAAATGGAATTTTTCATTTCCTGGGTTTGGTAACAAGGCAAAGCGTGTCGTTAAGTACCGCCAATCAGTACGCAATGCCTCAATTCGGCGGAAAGTGGGGAACGGAGTATCTTAACACTAGGTTCCCTCTGCCTACCCTGTTATATGCGGGATACAGCGTGAAGCTATGTATGTAAAGAATATATAATTCTGTAACCGCTTTTGATTCTTCTTTTACCGGGAAACGTAAATAATAGGTGATATAATAGTCAGTAAAAAAGTTATTTATTTATTTGTTTAATTCACAGAGACCGTATTCGTACAACCAACAATATGTTAGGGGATTGTTACGCCGCGGCTGTTGTAGAGAAAATGTCCAAAAACGAACTTATGGCTTGCGACGCGGCATCAATGGTGAGATTTTTTTGTTTCTAGATTATTTTAATATTTTTTTCTTTTGTGTATAATATTTAAATTGTTAATATGTAACCCAATAGTCTGCATCTACACCCAATTGTACCGCTTGTGGTATTGTAAAATATGCACAAAAATTTCTGGGCATATGCAAGAATCAAAAAAAATCAAAGATATTTGTTGATGTCTCAGCATTGTTATTCATGTTGTAATAACGCTTAATAAACCTTTGACCAATTATCAAGCAGTGTAGCTTAAATAAAAGTCATTTTATGATACCATTATCCGTGACAATAAAAAGTTTAGCAATTCGTCTTAATAATATGTGGTCCTATTTTGAAATTGAACTCATAATAAATAACATTCAAATATAATATATACATTTTTTTTTAACTTTACGCTGTATCCCGCATATAGCAGGGTAGGCAGAGGGAACCTGAGAACCTAGTGTTAAGACACTCCGCTCTCTTTCAACAATTCCGTTCCCCACTTTCCGCCAGATTGAAGCATTGAGTGTAGAGTGGCGGAACTCAATGCCGCGCTTTGCCTTGTTACCAAACCCAGGAAATGAAAATACTTCATTTCCTGGAGTGGGAATCGAACCCACAACCTGTGGCGTTTACAGTGGCACGCTTGTTAAAATCTTAATTTTAAAGATTTCTAGAATAGAATACTAAGTACTTACATATGTATATTTTATTAATTTTCAGGAACCTTCTCTCACTAACGGTCTACCAACATCTAACACAGAAGTCGAAATAGGCATAGTAACCCCCGGTAAGAAGTCCATCGCCTCTGACGATGTCATCATAGACATGCATTTACACCAATAGAATTACAGTATTTTTTAAACGACAAGCCTTTATATTTGTAGTGCTTTGAAATGGCATATTAATTATTAATATTACGCGGCCTTCGAACCCACGACCCTATGGATGCCATTTTAATATTTATACACTACTATAATCTCAAGTAATCTCATTATTTTGTTCCTATAATATATTTATTCAATCAAATTTATTTGAATGTTGGTATAAATACTGTAGTAGTGTAGCACTGTTATATAGGCATTTGTAGATTAAGTCACTATAGTGTTTGTATTCAGGTGGCAAACTGAAATTTGTATCTGACATAATCAATACTTTAACGTAGATAAGTTGAATTTACTTAAAAATTAATATTTTTATATTGATTTTAACTTAATATGAAATAAAAATTTCGATAAATATATAGTGTCCTTCTTACCAATTTTTCATACAATTATAGATTCTTATCCCAATGTGTTCAAGCTGTAAAGGTCATATCAGCTTTTAGACATAATTCTAGTTAGAAGAGACTTAAAAACTATTATATAGTAGTGTCATGACTGTTTAATCAATAGTGTAGGGTATGAAATGCACACTGGCGCCGCCGTTTCAACTGCTGCGGCGCTACAGGCATAAAAACAGCGAGTTAGTATGCCGTCATAAGAAGAAAGGCCGTTTCTAATGCCATACTGCAAGCTATACCTACTTATAAAATAGCTTGTTGGAATATAAAAAAAAATTACTTAGGTTGTGGGTTCGATTCCCACTCCAGGAAATGTAAAATTTAGTATTTTCATTTGTTGGGTTTGGTAACAAGGCAAAGCGCGGCGTTGAGTTCCGCCACTCAGCACGCAATGCCTCAATTTCGTGGAAAGTGGGGAACGGAAATGTTGAAAGAGAATGGAGTGTCTTTACACTAGGTTCTTTGGTTCCCTCCGCCTACCCCGCTATATGCGGGATACAGCGTGAAGTTAAAAAAAAAAAACTTGTGAGTTGGTCTACTTGTTACTAGGGGGCGCCAGGGTTTCATTGCACACGGGCGCTACACTAGCCACAGCCGCTCTTTAGTGTCATGACTTTCCATGAATTTCAAAACATACTCATTTAAATATTCAACTTATGACTTATGCTCTCTTGTATTTCATTTAAGTTTGCCACTTGTATAATAGTGCTTAGATTAAGTCACTATTATAGGATTTACGTAAATAGTGTGAGACTGTCAATAATGTTAAATTTTAATTAGTATAAGGACTCAGTATGTTCGGTCTGACAGTTATTGTCACGTGTTAAATTGCACCTCGTTTAACAGAAAGTGATTAGAGACTCATTTCTCCGTTCTCTATTTTACATATATTGAAAATGTAAATAAAAATATTTTGTACTAATATTTTAAGTTATTGGTTTTAGAATTTCTTTGAAATATAATTGTATATCATTTAAGGAGACCCTGTCTAGAATTTTCGAAACATCTATTTTTGTTTTTTTTTTTTATATTTTGAGAGTAAAGTATTTTAAAAATATACTGTTTAAATTTGGTTACGAAATCCCAAGTATTTCTGTACTTATAACCCATTACAAGGTCAGGTAGGTATCTGTGGGTTTGGTTCTATTGTTCGCTATTCGCAGCTACACTATTCTATAAATTTAATTTTTATCTTTAATTAAACATTGGAAGCCATTATGACCAGTGGAACAGTGTTTGACTGTAAACTTATTTGGTTGTGAATTCGATACCCTCTCGAGAAAATTATGTTACGTAGAGAGAAGAACGTGGAAAGTGGAGGTTAACGTTAATGTGCATTTTAAAGGGGCCCTTTAAACTTACACGTTGGGTCTTAAGTCCCAGGCACTCTCCAAACTCCTCTCTCTGCGATGGCACGGTGAATCAATGGATTGCTAAGTAGTTTCTTCTCATATTAAAATTATTTTTGTTTTCATGCTCTAGTTAAATATAGCGTGGTATTGACTTTCGTCATTTAACACGTACATGTTTCAAATTCGGACGTAAAGTAGAGAACGGAGTGTCTTAACACTATAGTCTCTCACACACAGCTTAACGAGAAACTAATTACACTTTGTGTAATTAATATGGTCTTAATGTTTTCAATTTATTAACTTTTTATTTATAATAAAATAACCAATTTACTCAAAATTCGAAAAAATACAACACAATTGGTGCTAAATTTTTAAATGAATGCTTTGTTTCCATTTATATATTTTCTTTAATATTGCAATGTAACTTGTAACGCGTTTATAATACGTAGATTTAGATCCAACTGTGATATGTGGTATCATTAGCGATGGAGTTGTTTCATTTATGGTTTTTAGTATTGATTTTTGATGATATTATGTTATTGGCGTGAAAAAGTTAAAAAAAGAGTTTCGCTTAGCTTCTAGCCCTGGTACTACTCAGGTTTGGAGCATTAACTTTTGGGAATCTGTGGAAAACTATTTTGTGTTTAAAAAATGCAGATTTGACTTTGTGTTTGAATTTGACTTTGACATTGATTTCGACTTTGACTTTGACTTTAGTGACTTCAGTGGTACAATTTTATTATATGTAGAATTGTAACTTAGTAAATTTCAAATATAATTAATTTAAACTTATTCATAAAAATTATAAATAACTTTTTGTGTAAATTCTTATTATTTCGTTTTAATTTTATGATAGTCCATTTGTTTGTTTGTGTGTCTTTGTTTTATATATAACTTATGTCTTTTAAATATCTTATATTTATTTAATTCTTGTATTTTATTAACCTATTTCATATTACGCAATACTGTAAAATGATTTCATATCTACAATATGGTTGATATAAGTTACCATTTATGTTGTCAAGGCAAGGCAAGGAAGATGGTTAATAATTTAATAAGCTATGAAAAATTATTCTAATTTCCAAAATAGACACAAAATTTAAATTTTAAATAAAAATCAATGTAAACACACACTTGAATGAAACAACTCATCAGTGTCTTATATTATTGGGGCTCTAGTATTGTGATAGCATAACCTTTGTAAGTATTACGAATATATCGCAAATAAAACCGATAATCAATTTTACAATTTTGTTTATTTTTCATATTACAGGCACATTATGATAGACAATATCGAACAGTCGTTTGGAACTTATATTTACAACTAATTTTTAAAGCTTCGTTTAAAATAATTTGATAATAATGAGTATAAGTTAGTGTGAATAGCAAATATATACTTTATAGAACTTGCTTTTGTAATTATAATTTTTTTTTTTTTTATTGATAACGGACGGCAAACGAGCAGAAGGACCACCTGATGGTAAGTGGTTACCTTCGCCCATAGACATCTACAACACTAGAGATGTTGTAGATGCGTTGCCAACCTAGAGGATACTGATGGAGGGGGTGGGAAAGGGGAAAATCTGGCTTACATGCCATCGAACCGGAACACATCATTAGATATTTGGCGGTTCGTCTTTGACATGATAGTGGTCGCGAGCCAGTCGGAGGACGAACCTCCTACCACCTAACAACTGTTTATATATATTCTGTTAAATAACATGAAAACAGAATATATATAAACAAATGTTTAAATATATTCTGTTTTCATGTTATTTAATTACTTCTTAACTGAAAAATTTGCTTGATTTTTTTTATTTGGCCAGTTAGTCTAATTTAAAGTCTAATAAATAAAACCTTCCTCTTTTTTTTCTTTTTTACTTTACGCTGTATCCCACATATAGCGGGGTAGGCAAAGGGAACGTGAGAACCTAGTGTTAAGACACTCCATTCTCTTTCAACAACTCCGTTCCCCAAAGCCTATTAATATTAAAAAAAAATGTTCTTGCTGTGTAGGGAACGGAGTGTCTTAACACTAGGTTCCCTCTGCCTAACCTGCTATATGCGGGATACAGCGTGAAGCTATGTATGTATGTGTGTAATGTCCTTGCTAGTCGACTTTTCAAATTGAGATATATATTGATTAAGTAAATTTCATACTCCATTAAATAATTGGAACTTCTAGTTACATATATGAAAGATAATAAAATTTAGATTAAAATATAATAAATATATTCACACAATATATCAAATTATTTTAAACGATATACAAAAAGGTATTTTCGATACTAAAACGAAAATCACAGTACAATATTTAATATAATATCAAGGCACTAGTCTTAAAGATAATTTTTATATTGCATATTATGAGGGCTATTTATAAGAGATCTAAATACAATATACATATGAATAATATACTTAGAATAGAATTTTTTATCAAAATATATATATATATTTTGAGTAGTGTCACTATGCCTATAGCAACATTACACTATCCTTACTAAATATTGCCTAACTATTTGAAATAAACAATATACTCAAATCTTTATTCATATAGATAATTTTTATAAATGTCTATAAAAAAATATATTCAAAAAAATAGTATCAAACTAGCCCTCTAAAATACATTCACCTATAAAGGAATCTCCCTAAATCGCCGTATCTAACTTATAGCTTATAGTAAAGCTGAATCTTTTGTTACATGTTATTATAAAATGGCAGTCTTCATTTCATTTTTACAAGGCACTATGATATACACTATTATATACAACTAAAGTTACAACCCGAATGAAGACAATATGTACATTTACCGTAAAATCGGTAATAAGCGCTTACAATCACTTTGAGCATATCCAGGGGCAAACATATAACATGCACAAAATGAAATTACAAGGAAACTATTCCGATTACATCGGCACAATAAATACTAATAGAACAATACTTGTAAGGTGAACAGTCAGAAATTTATGTACAGACAATAAAATTACAGTTTACATTCAAATACATTAAGAATCCCTTAGAAACTTACTTGTATTGCTAATAATAATTACTTATATATTTTACATTTACACAGGATCCATGATCAATTCTTACATTCTCATAGTAGAGTGAGGTGGTTTTCTATTAACTGGTGCAGGAGGTAAACCAGGACCTACCAATGGTGACATAGACGGTGACCTGGTCGCTAAAGGAGATAAAGACGGTGAAAATGAGGGCGACATGGCCGCTGCAGAGAAACCAGGAACGTCGTGACTAATTGGAGACCGTGGTAACAAGTGTTGAGGTTGTCTGCAAGATAATGATGGAGCTGGGCAGCTTCTGGGGGCAACAGTCGTAAGCAGCGGCGGTGGGACACTTTTACCTCCCGATATCGAAGTACCTTTACTTTTCGCACTTGAAGCACCACTATTACCACTTTGTAGTGAAACAGTATCATCTTTTAACCTAGCTATTTCTGAAAACACGTGAGCTAACGGCTGATATTGTGGACCCCAGTCTAATAAGTAATCCCAGTTATAGCTTCCTGTCAATTCTTCTTCTGAATGAACTATAGAACTTAAACTTCCCGTCATAGACGGCCCAGCTGTGGGCACAGCATTATTATCTCCAGATGAGCTCGGAAAAGCTCCAAGTGCCATTGCCCTGTCAACTGCAGCGCTTGCTTCTTCAGCACTACTCGCTCTTTCGCTTCCAGTTACTTCGTTTAATTTGGCATATATTAAGTTAGTTATATCGTTTTCATGTGCACTATCTTCGTCAAACATATGTATTGAATCTATTGGAGCATGGTGCATCATATTATCTTTATTTGCAACGTTTTCTGAACATCTGCGAGACGACGTTGAAGCACCTCCGCCTGTACCAGTATCTACTATTCCCAATCTAGCTAAATATTCTTGAGTATTATGAACAGAAACGTCTGATAAGTTATCGTCATCAACACCACCAGCCTGTCTATGCATTCCAGAATCTCTTTGTAATGGACCTTCGTTAATCATTCTTATTTCTTCGTCTTCCCCATCTTCACCATCCTCTGCGGATCCACGGCCACTTGACCCAGACTGATCAGATCCCGAAAGCTCTGAGGTAGTTGCAGCTCCAGAATTAGAACTAGCTGTGTGAGGCCCATATGGAGGTATTTCATCATACTTTGGGGGAGCGAATTGAGCAGTATTAACCGTACCAGTATTTCTAATTGGAATCGTGTCAAAAGCGCTTGGATCTACATAACTATTTGTAGCCCCCATTCCTTCTGAATTTAGTCCAGGCTTGTTGACTTTCTTATGTTTATTTTTTAAGTATATATACAAAAGCAGCACCAAAAAGAAGATTATCATTATAAATATTCCTGTTATTAGTAATCCTAAAGCCCAAGTAGAAAGGCCACTGCTTTGTGCCACAGATGCATCAGTTATTATATTAGGCTGGTCTGAAACGACAGCCAAGGGATCAAGCAATATTTCTACTGCAGTTTTGTTGGTAAGTGACCCTTGTCGGCCGGAACTTGCAGTAATAACTAAGCTTATAGACTTATCTGCCCCAAATAAATTCTTAACAGATTCAACTTTTTTCTTTAAAACAATAACACCTGTCGTTCTATTAATTTTAAAGTACGAGTGGGACGTCGATAACTGGTAAACTATACGGCCATCTATTCCCTTGTCTCTATCCGTAGCCGTCGTTTGTCCAATTACATAGCCTGCAGGTAAAGCACCAAGTTTTGGAACACCAAAATTATAAGTTTTTTGAGTAAATTGTGGATAAAATTCATCGCGACTTTCTATATCAATTCTTACTTTGACTGTAGAGCTTTTGCCGCCTACGTCGCCAGCTTTTATTGAAAACTCATACTTATTTTTTTGTTCATAGTCAAATACCGAGTTTGTGTTTACAAGACCAGTTGTCGAATCTATTTGAAACATTTTCCAAGAGTCATCGTTTCTATTGTAATTTGTAGACAATGGTACTATAGAGTAATTTAGTTTTCCATATTTGCCTCTGTCTAAATCAGTAGCTCTTGCTGTAAATATCGATGTTCCAACTCGTTCGTTTTCTCCTATTGTCTCAAAATACTCACTAACCGGGAATGCTGGCGTATTATCATTTTCATCTAGTATATCTACAGCTATATATACTGCATTGCAAAGGCAAAGAACACCCTGATCGCAAGCAACTACAATTAGTTTATACTTGTCTTTGCCTAGGTCACAATCGAGGGTTTTGTTTACGGTTAAAATTCCAGTTGTTGGATGGACATAAAAAGATCGCTCATCATCTCCAGAGGTTATATTAAAAATTATCGCAGAATTAGGTGTTCCATATAAATCGTTATCAGTTACTGAGAGTTGTGTAAGCGTGTAACCTATTTTTACATCTTCGCTGATACTCAATTCGAAGTCGTTTACAGAAAATACTGGAGCGTTGTCATTAGCGTCAGTTATTGTTACATATATCGTAATAGATGTTTTGTTTTGGTTGTAAGATAGAATTTTTCCTCGTTCAACAGCAGCTAATCCTAGGACATAGGAATCTTGCACTTCTCTGTCTAATCTACTGACTAAAATTAATGCTCCTTCACTGGTTATATCAAAGACTTCTTTGTCATTGCCAGATATTATATGAAAATCTAAATTGTATTTCTTGAGTACGTCATTAATTCCGCCAATTTGTAATAAAGATGATCCTTTTTCCGTTTCTTCGTTGACTGTGATCCTGAAATTTAAAAACATATTATGATAAATCCGTCTACCATTCTTAAGCTAAAGAAAATACTTTCTAAAAGATATAATAGAATTTTTAATGTTTTATTAAAATAAATTAATGTTCTATTCAATACACAAATATACACAAATAATTTAAAATGTCAAAGATATTAAATTTAAAAAAAAAATTGAATAAAGTATACAGGTCAAGACTATTTGAAAGTAGGTACTATCATTTCGTTTTCTACTTTCTGTCGTATAAATATAATGGAGTAGTAGATAGAAAGAGCGCATATTGTATAACAATGCATATAAGCATGTACAACATCAAATATACCTAATATATATTCTAATTTTACAAGATGTATTTAAAAATATTCTAACATCAATAGATACAAAAAAGTCATAAAACATTCATAGTACATACCTATACGTATCTTGTCCGATAAACGGCTTAATTTCCGACGTAGCGCCAGTACTGATTCTTACAGATGCAACAGCACTTCTATTCGGTTTACCATGATCTGTGGCCAATACGGCCAATTGTACATCACTCTGACGCGGCATCAAAGCGCTGTAATTTACATACAAAACACCAGAATTTGCGTCAACGTAGTATCCAGGGATTGGTTGTAGAATAGAATAAGATATTTTCCCGTTTTCATCGTTGTCGATGTCTTTAGCGCTGACAGATCCTATTTCCATAATGCCGCTGCCTTCTGGAAAGGAGGAAGAATATGGCTTATTTATTTTATTCATTGCTAATCGTCATGGTGGTATATTTATAATAGAATAAATTAGATACGTCTACGCCTGTCGTGGCGCAGAGGCACAAGTGTGCGACTGTAAAGCAACAGGTTGTGGGTTCGATTCCCATTCATTTTCTGGGTTTGGTAACTAGGCAAAGCGTGGCGTTGAGTTCCGCCACTCAACACGCAATGCCTCAATCTGACGGAAAGTTGGGAACGGATTTGTTGAAAGAGAACGGAGTGTCTTAACACTAGGTTCTCAGGTTCCCTCTGCCTACCCTGCTATATGCGGGATACAGCATGAAGTTAAAAAAAAAATAAATAAATTAGATTGTCTTTTTTTTATATTATAGAATTAATAGCTTTAATTTGTGGAACATTTAAAAAAATTATAGCATCTTCACGATTTTTTCTGCAGAATGGTCAGAAAACGGTTAGTGTTAAGATACTCCGTTTTCCATATTCCATTCAAATAGATATACTTGTTGAGAAGTGAAACATAACGCCGTGCTTTGTCTAATGAAAGACGAGAAATAAAAACTATTTAAACATAATTATTTCCATAAATGACCATCGAACCCATCACTAAACGTGTTTGCAGTCAGTTCTACTCAAGGACCTCAATTTTGTAAAGCTTATTATATTTGTATAAATAATATGTATTACTATAGCGAAATATAACATTAATTGTATTTGTCTGTGTGTACAGTTATATTATGTACTCAAATGTTACCTGTACATTTAAATGAATAGAAATATGAATAATAATTTAAAACGCACGCATGTCGTGGCGCAGAGGCACAAGCATGCGACTGTAAACGCGACAGGTTGTGGGTTTCGATTCCCACTCCAGGAAATGGCATTTTTCATTTCCTGGGTCTAGTAACAAGGTTAAGCACGGCGTTGAGCTTCGCCACTCAGCATGCAATGCCTCAATTTGGCGAAAAGTGGGGAAAGGAGTGTCTTAACATTAGATTTCCTCTGCCTACCCTGCTATATGCGGAATACAGCGTAAAGCTATGTGTGTATTTAAAACGCAGTGGTTATAAAACAGACGGTTTCTTAAAATAAGGCTTCTAAAAATGCATACTCACATATTTGTATGCGTTTAAAATATTTATGTTTTTAATTGCAAAGTAATGTTTTAAACAGTAAAAAATTACCAGAGAACACTTACCAGGTAAAACTCTATTATATGATATATCATCGAACACAGGCGTGTTATCGTTAACGTCGGTAACTTTGATAGTTAAAGTAGTCTGCGCAATGTGCTCACTGTCTGAAGCGCTTATATTGACTTGGTAAACTTTTTTGTTTTCGTAGTCCAGTGGCTTGTTCAAGACTATCTTGCCACTATATCTATCTATTGAAAATGTATTATCTCCTTGAACAATGGCATATTTCAGCGCTGGATATGTGTCAACATCATTTGCAGTAACAGATGTAAGCACCGAGCCGACTTCCGCTCCTGTAAAAGGTTAAAATACAAATAAAAAAACACAATACACGCAGACGCTACTCTCGTTTGACTGCGACTTTAAGGTTTCGTAAAATAAAATTCTCTAAAACAAAACTCGGCCGCAATACAATGATATAAAAACAAAGAAACAAAAAGACAACGCGGACCGTTGGTCGGGGAGGCACCAGTAAAACATGCACTCGAAAAAAATGTAATACCGTCCAATAAATATTGATCCTAAAGGAGTCTCTTTTATTTAATCTCGACTTTGAGATCGAAAAGTCGCAGTGTAAGCCAGCCGCAGAGTCGAGAATACAAATTATGTAAAATGAATCCCTCTTTGTAAAACGCTTTTTGTACTACCAATTTATATCGAAAAGTCGATAGGCTGGCCTATAGCAATTTAAAAACGAATATGTAAGTAGGTGAAAAAAAAAAACATACCTTCCGATACAGAAATGACATTTGGCGGTGGGAATGTCGGTTGATTGTCATTAATATCCACTATGTTGATCCTCAGAGTAGCCGTGCCAGTCATTTGCGGGTTGCCTTCGTCTGTCGCTATTACTGTCAACTTGTACGTCTCACGTATTTCTCGATCCAATACTATATTGGTTTTCACTGAGCCAGAGAATGCGGGTTCTATGATGAATGCATTATCGTGATTGCCATCGACAATATGATATAAAATTCTTGCATTCACTCCTCGGTCTCCATCCGTTGCTGCTAATTGAACAACAAATTCACCTTTTGTATTTCCCTCAAGAACATTTGCGATGTATTGCTGTTGTGTAAAACTAGGAGCATGGTCGTTTTGATCCAAAAGATTTATTATGAGTTTGCAATATCCATACAGCACGGGAGCGCCTTCCGTTCGCGCGACAATAACTAGCTCTCTTTTTGGACCCGGATGAGACTCAAAATCCAAGTTTGCAGAGTTGTTAACCTTTATAACTCCCGTATTAGAATCTATTTCAAATGCATAATGATCATTTCCACTACCAAATTCATAAATAACCTTTTGTCTTCGTCCATCGCTTCTTAATGCTGTTACTTGCAAAACATCTTTGCCATACGGTAAATTTTCTTCTATTGAAACATTATAGGATGAATTTTGGAAATTTAATGTAGGTGTTTGGTCGGAAAAATCTCCAACCCGTATTTCTATAAGACCTATAGAACTTTGCGGAGGATTGCCCTTGTCTTTAGCCATAACTTTCAGATGTATTAATTTTCCATTTTCACTAGCTAAACTCTGGGTAGCAGTAAGGACTCCCGTAGTTGGATTTATACGAAATTTATGATTTGAAGTATCTAATAGTTCATAAAGTATTTCGGAATTTATGCCAATGTCGTTATCAGAAGCAGATACTCTAAGTAGACTCTGTCCAGGTGGAGTTAAAGTTGCAACTTGCTCTTTGAATGGATATTTGCTAAATATAGGTTTGTTATCATTAACGTCATTGATTGTTACTTCCACTGATACTCTCTGCGAGCGTGCGATGTATCGTCCCTGGTCAGTTGCAACAGCCTCAAAGCGATAGCTACTGGTTGTTTCCCGATCAAAGTATCTGTAGAAAAATAGAATTTAAAACTATGTGTTTTATTTAAAATAATATTTTAATATATAATTTATGAACTCGTTTAAAGTTTATAATAATATTTATGATTTATATAATTGACTTACCCGGTTGTAAAAATAATGCCACTTTTATTATCTATTCTAAATAGTCCTTGGCTTTCATTTGCTAAAGAATATACAATTCGTTTATTGTAACCCAAGTCAGCGTCTGTTGCTCTTACTTTGATAATTGAAGTATCAATTTGTGCATCTTCGGGAATGGCTGCAGAGTAATGTCCAGTATCAAAAACTGGATCATTATCATTTTGGTCTTCAACCATAATTGTAAGGTTACATGACCCTTGTAACGCTACTGGTGAACCATGGTCGTAAGCTGTTATAATTAAATCATATCTAGCTTGAGTTTCTCTATCCAAGGTCTTTGCTGTAAGTTTTCCTGTAGTAGCATCAATTGAGAATTTATTTCCGTTATTACCAGACGTTATGCTATACGTAACTATTCCATTAGCACCTATATCTTTGTCCGTGGCTGTTATAGTATGTATGACTTCAGGTTCGTTGTTTTCTGGCACTGTCAGCGTATAGCAAGAACCTTGCTTAAAAGCTGGTGAATTATCATTAACATCTAATATGTTTACTGAAACAGTAGCTACATCAAAATTTGTAGAAGATTGAAAGGTACTAGAATCAGTCACATATATTGGAAATGTGTATTGGTCAGCTTCTTCACGGTCAATTTTTGTTTTTACGGTAACCGTACCTAGACGCTCATCAATAGTAAATTTATCTCCTGCTACTCCTGATGGAATCATATAGCTCAAGTTACCTAAAAATATAAAAAAATATATTAAATTTTGGTGTCTAAAGGCATTAAAATCATAATACAAAATTTATAATTACGTATGAATAACGTATATATTAATAAAAAAAGTATAAGAACGTACCTGTATTCCCTCTGGATGATTTCGCTGACAGTCTAGTTACAAAACTACCTAATCGAATGTCTTCACTTATATTAGCTCTGTAATATGAATCTGTAAATCTTGGTGGAATATTTGTGGATTCTTGTAAATTTAACAGTAAATTCATATGACTTTGCCTGGGAAATGGTACACCGTGATCTGACGCAGTGAGATTTAATTTATATAACCCAGGTCTCACTCTAGCAACATCTGAAGAATATTTCTTCATTAGTGTCAATTTCCCCGTATCATATTCCATTGCAAAATACGCATGATCATTGCCACCTGATATATAGTACGAAATTTTACCATTGTCACCCGAGTCAGTATCGACGGCTAAGGCCTGATATAAAACGCCAGATAAAGTATTCATTGTGACAGAAACTTTATTAGCTGAGACGAATACTGGAGTGTTGTCATTTGCATCTATCACGGATATGTGTACCGTTGCTGTTGTAGCCATTCTTTCTGTTACATTTGTTGCCAAGTCTACCGCTTCAATAACTAACCAATATTCTTTTAACTCTTCAAAGTCCAGAAGTGAACTTAGCGTTAGTGAACCAGTAAGAGCATCTAATGTGAAAATACATTTTTCACGAGGAAAGCAAGACAGTATATGGTAATTCAGTTCTCCATTAGCTCCAGCATCGGCATCTCTTGCAGTGAAGTTATAAATTATTGAACCTACAGGAGTAACTTCCGTAACTTGTATATTTATTGGATCTTCTCTCCATTGAGGTGCGTTATCATTTACGTCTACAATTTCAATGCGTACAGTAACTGCGCTACTTTGAGGATTATTTGTAGCAGATGTATCTAATGCTCTTACTTCTAGTCGATATTCATCTTGAATTTCTCTATCCAACTGTCTTGCAACTACTAAAGATCCTGTCCTTCTATCTATTTCGAAAGTTCCAGGAGAATAGTCTGATGTTAGCGGCATAAGGAGATACGATATTTGCCTCTCTTCTTCGTCATTTATGGTGTTATCATGTAATTCACTATCACAACATGTGACAGTCCCAACAATGTATCCGATTTTAGCATTTTCTTTAACCTGCAAATAAATTTTTGAGTTTGAAATAACGATTATATTTTTTTTTATTTATAAGTACTTTTATAAAGAATATAACAAACCTTAAACGATAAGCTAGAACTTGTAAAGGTCGGTCGGTTATCATTTAAATCAAGAACTTCTACTTTTAACTGCCTGACAGACTGTCTTGGTGGATGTCCTCCATCAGTAGCAGCAACTGTCAAGCGATATATTGATCTTTCTTCGTGATCTAAAACTGAAATAAACAAACGTTTTTTACTTTAATTGTTAAAAAATGTGTTTTATATTAATTTACTTATGAAATGTTATATTATTTAACCAATTTGCATTTTGCTAATTAATTTTGAAAAATTTTGTAATTTTTTACCTGTACTTGTCTTAATTACTCCAGTATTCGAATCTATGACAAACACTCCAAATCCGTCCATATCTCTCTCATTTAAGATGGAGTATTTAACAGTAGCGTTTACTCCATTATCTCTATCTATAGCCTTAACTCTTGCCACTTCCGCACCAGGTTGTTGTTCTTCTCTAACACTAACCACGTCTTCCCTGGGGTCAATAATCTCGGGAGAATTATCGTTGACATCTGTCACTTTGATAGAAATTGGAACCCTACTCGACCTAGCTGGTGAACCTTGGTCTCGCGCTTCAGCGAACAATGAATAAGAACTTTTGTATTCTCTATCCAAAACTTCTTTAGTAACTATAATGCCTGCAACAAAATTAAATAATAAAACTTAATGAAACATAATAAACCAATTAAATTTAATTGTTTCAGTTATTCAAGATATTTAATTCAACTCGTACGGGTAAAGGACGTACGTAAATAAACGAGATATTTCGATACCAAAAGACTATGATTACGGATAATCATCTACTCCATATTCGGAGCCTAAAAATTGTCATGACATAAAGTTGGAAGGACGATAAATGTGATTTTATAAAATACACGCATAGTAAATCAATCTTTATTACAATTGAAGTTAAGCACGCATTCCAGTTGACGGGCTCGCTCTGAAGAGATAATAAGATGTGGCAGAGACCGTCGTAATGAGCAATGTGATGCGGATTCTAGAAAAAAAAAACTTATTTCCCCGGTGCAAACAGCGAGTGGCTCTCGTTTCAATGTTGTTAAAGTAAGAATGTATCTTATACATGACTACAAATATTTGTCCGTAAATGTAATGTTTTTTTATGGTACAAAATGAGAATATTCTAGACAATTCTATTTATTCGTGGTATTTTATGTCGTTATTGTCTTTTGTTAGTTGTAAGTTATTATGTTGAATTTTAAATGTCGGATTTTGCTTATAAAACATTTATTCTAATCCTCAAAAGTCTAAAAAATTTGGTATAACCCACAAGGAAATACATCTTCATAAATTATATTAACATAATAACAAAGAAAACAATATCACCATAAATTTTTATCAAACAGTGACATTTCACACAGTAATTCATATAAGAGCAGGTGAAAATAAAAGGTATACGTCAGCGAAACGAGTTGTACTATACGAATGCCTTGCATATGAACATTAAATAGCCGACGACAGTATCTGGACGGTGAGATTGTAATAAAACATTGAGCAGAATAGCAAGACTGCTACAAAGCAATATTTTAATAATGGTTAATGGTGGGTCACGGCAAATGCGCTTGGGACGACGTTTATACCTGGTAATTGACGAGTATTAATTCATCTTTGCCCGTAATGAATATTTGTGCTTAAAATGTAACTTAGACTTATTATTCCAATAAATTGTATAGGACTTGGATTTACGCTTACTTTGTTGTTTTTTTTTTTTTTTTTGAATTAATAATAAATTTAGCCCTTTTATGTTTGATGTGTGTGTTTATGTATGTATTTTTTTAATTATGTGAAATAAGCCGAAAAAACTAATATACCATACCCATAAATAATTTTGGATACCTTATATATTGTAAAATAGAGTAACGAGTTCTTAATTTCTAACTTTTGTACCTATTCGTGTTCATTAATATTAACTTTGCTCTGAATAAAATTTAAAAAGTGCAACCAACGTTTATCTAAACTCAATACAATAACTCTATGACACCATCAGGGTTATACACTTAAAACTTTAATTCCAAAAAAAAGGAAACACGTTTTTTTATGAAACGACTAACTAGTCTAGTATAAATCTACAAACATGGCAATTTCCAAAACTATTGTTTTAATTTCATCTACCAAACCAACTGTCAGATACATACAAATCTACATACATCCATGCAAATAATTGACACAAACACCTGACCCACAATATCCGTTACTGCGGAAATACACTTTGAAATGCCGACAAATAAAAAACCAGAGGACGTAGGTTAAGTGGCCACCGAAAAAGCACCTGAAATCTGACTTCGGTATCAGGACCGACCGCATACAGTTGTCAACAATGATATACTGCCAAGCCAAGGATTGGTTTAAGATGCACTAACTAGCTTGGGGTGTTGATCCTTGATAAACCAAATTGAGATGGAATACCTCCCTATTGATCAGTCACTTAAAGGCGATAACGACTACCCCTTAATCGATTCCAAAAAAAGGAAATTTGCAATTGGACTGTATGACTGTGTTTTTTAATGTGTGTAATGTACAGCTTTTTACCCGACTGTCAGAGGAGGGTTAT